>OW121741.1:129149808-129450674 GCA_933228675.1 Stomorhina lunata | reverse complement strand
GGATTTGTGAAAAATTCTCTATAAATAGTAAATTTTTGGAAAATTTCCTGTAGTTAGTAAATTTTTGTAAAATTTACTTTTGATAGAAAAATTTTGTAAAATTTACTATTTATAGGAAATTTTTCAAAAATTTACATAAATAGTAAATTTTTCAAAAATAGTAAATTTTTGAAAAATATCCTATAAACAGTAAATTTTAGAAAAATTTCCTATCAAAAGTAAATTTTTGAAAAATTATCTGAGGAATAATTAAGGAAAAACAATAAGTATTAAAAGTTGGAGCATTTTTAAATTTGGTTTATTTTCAATATCATTCTAGATAAGCGTAAAATGATCTAGAAAAACTTTGAATAGGAATTGTAAGTTTTGGAGTTTAAAAATTTAACTGATTTTCCTAAATAAAATTTATGTAAAAAATTTAATAATAATTTTAGAGTTATTTAACAAATTTGGCCAATTTTTTTTATACAATTTTCAAATTTTTATTTGATTTTTTCAATATTTCTTATAATAAGTTCTTAAGAAAAAAAAAACAACTTTTTTACATTTTTTGATATGAATCATGAATCACAACAATGTGTTTTTTTATATTAGTTATATAATTAAGTGATATTATTAAAATGGCTTTAAACAATTAAATTTTTATTAAAGAAATTATTATAAATAAAGGACAAAATTTTCAAAAATGTTACAAAAAAAACTACATTTGACAAAAAATTATATGAAAAATTCAAATTTTTAAGATTTTTTTTTTAAGTTTCAGTCTTATTAAACAACACAAAATTTAGTATTTTTTTTTTTAACAAAACAAAATAAAAGAACAAAGTTTTTATGAAATGATCAACATTATTAGTTTATTTTAAAAGCATATTAAAAAAACTTTATATAATTTTTTTAAAGCGTTTTAAAAGTAATTTTAATTATAGTTTAAAGATTAAATAAACTTTATTTACATTACAAAAAATATTTATAGTTATTATCAGAATTTAGCTTTTTTATATAAATATATTTTATTTTTGAGTTTTAGAATTGGAAAACTTGTTAGCAGTAGTAATTAATTTATATTAATTAAATATCAATGCAGAATGTTGGCGAAGAGTAGATGTTTCTTTTTTTGTATTTTTTGATTTTCTTTTCAGTTTAAATTTAAATTTAGTTATAGTTTATTCTTCTTCTATGTGTTATTATTTTCCCCACAGCATTGGATGCAGTCCATGCAGTTGTGCTACCTGTTGTTGCCTTCACTTTTCTTATTGTTCATACTCATAGATGTCACTTGGAGCTGAATTGGAGGAAAATAAAAGAAAATTGACAAAAAGTGTTTCAATGTTATGAGTATTTTTGTAAATTAAGTTGAAATTGTTTAATAAAAAGATCGAAAAAAAATGTTTATGCTCTACAAAAAAATTTGTTATAAATGTTAAAAATCTGACTTTCGATGACGTTCCAACAAATAGTCACATACTGTTATCACATAATCTAGTCATATATATATGTCCTATAAATAGAAAATCTTTGAAGAATTTCCTATAAAAATAGGAAATTTTTCAAAAATTTCCTATAAAAATAGGAAATTTTTAAAAAATTTCCTATAAAAATAAGAAATTTTTAAAAAATTTAATATACAAATGAGAAATTTTTGAAAAATTTATTATAATAATAGGACATTTTTAAAAAAGTTTCTATAAAAATAGGAAATTTTTGAAAAATTTCCTATAAAAAAGGAAATTTTTGAAAAATTTCCTATAAAAATAGGAAATTTTTGAAAAATTTCCTATAAAAATAGGAAATTTTTGAAAAATTTCCTATAAAAATAGGAAATTTTTGAAAAATTTCCTATAAAAATAGGAAATTTTTGAAAAATTTCCTATAAAAATAGGAAATTTTTGAAAAATTTTCTATAAAACTAGGAAATTTTTGAAAAATTTCCTATAAAAACAGGAAATTTTTGAAAAATTTCCTATAAAAATAGGAAATTTTTGAAAAATTTCCTATAAAAATAGGAAATTTTTGAAAAATTTCCTATAAAAATAGGAAATTTTTGAAAAATTTCCTATAAAAATAGGAAATTTTTGAAAAATTTCCTATAAAAATAGGAAATTTTTGAAAAATTTCCTATAAAAATAGGAAATTTTTTGAAAAATTTCCTATAAAAATAGGAAATTTTTGAAAAATTTCCTATAAAAATAGGAAATTTTTGAAAAATTTCCTATAAAAATAGGAAATTTTTGAAAAAATTCCTATAAAAATAGGAAATTTTTGAAAAATTTCCTATAAAAATAGGAAATTTTTGAAAAATTTCCTATAAAAATAGGAAATTTCCTATAAAAATAGGAAATTTTTGAAAAATTTCCTATAAAAATAGGAAATTTCCTATAAAAATAGGAAATTTTTGAAAAATTTCCTATAAAAATAGGAAATTTTTGAAAAGTTTCCTATAAAAATAGGAAATTTTTGAAAAAATTCCTATAAAAATAGGAAATTTTTGAAAAATTTCCTATAAAAATAGGAAATTTTTGAAAAAATTTCCTATAAAAATAGGAAATTTTTGAAAAATTTCCTATAAAAATAGGACATTTTTGAAAAATTTCCTATAAAAATAGGAAATTTTTGAAAAATTTCCTATAAAAGTAGGAAATTTTTGAAAAATTTCCTATAAAAATAGGAAATTTTTGAAAAATTTCCTATAAAAATAGGAAATTTTTGAAAAATTTCCTATAAAAATAGGAAATTTTTGAAAAATTTCCTATAAAAATAGGAAATTTTTGAAAAATTTCCTATAAAAATAGGAAATTTTTGAAAAATTTCCTATAAAAATAGGAAATTTTTGAAAAATTTCCTATAAAAATAGGAAATTTTTGAAAAATTTCCTATAAAAATAGGAAATTTTTGAAAAATTTCCTATAAAAATAGGAAATTTTTGAAAAATTTCCTATAAAAATAGGAAATTTTTGAAAAATTTCCTATAAAAATAGGAAATTTTTGAAAAATTTCCTATAAAAATAGGAAATTTTTGAAAAATTTCCTATAAAAATAGGAAATTTTTGAAAAATTTCCTATAAAAATAGGAAATTTTTGAAAAATTTCCTATAAAAATAGGAAATTTTTGAAAAATTTCCTATAAAAATAGGAAATTTTTGAAAAATTTCCTATAAAAATAGGAAATTTTTGAAAAATTTCCTATAAAAATAGGAAATTTTTGAAAAATTTCCTATAAAAATAGGAAATTTCCTATAAAAATAGGAAATTTTTGAAAAATTTCCTATAAAAATAGGAAATTTTTGAAAAATTTCCTATAAAAACAGGAAATTTTTGAAAAATTTCCTATAAAAATAGGAAATTTTTGAAAAATTTCCTATAAAAATAGGAAATTTTTGAAAAATTTCCTATAAAAATAGGAAATTTTTGAAAAATTTCCTATAAAAATAGGAAATTTTTGAAAAATTTCCTATAAAAATAGGAAATTTTTGAAAAATTTCCTATAAAAATAGGAAATTTTTGAAAAATTTCCTATAAAAATAGGAAATTTTTGAAAAATTTCCTATAAAAATAGGACATTTTTGAAAAATTTCCTATAAAAATAGGAAATTTTTGAAAAATTTCCTATAAAAATAGGAAATTTTTGAAAAATTTCCTATAAAAATAGGAAATTTTTGAAAAATTTCCTATAAAAATAGGAAATTTTTGAAAAATTTCCTATAAAAATAGGAAATTTTTGAAAAATTTCCTATAAAAATAGGAAATTTTTGAAAAAAAAAAATTTTTTTGAAAAAATTCCTATAAAAATTTCCTATAAAAATAGGAAATTTTTGAGAAATTTCCTATAAAAATAGGAAATTTTTGAGAAATTTCCTATAAAAATAGGAAATTTTTGAGAAATTTCCTATAAAAATAGGAATTTTTTGAAAAATTTCCTATAAAAATAGGAAATTTTTGAAAAATTTAGTATGAAAATAGGAAATTTTCCAAAAAATTTCCAATAAATTGTAAATTTTCGAAAATTTTCCTATAAATAGTAAATTTTCGTAAAATTTCCTTGAAAAATAATTCAAAACATAGATTTTTCTCTATACTGTTAAATACGGAATTCAATCTACTTTTGAACGGAATTGACTTCTGTGACATGGCTGATAATCCAAATTTCAATCATAGGGTTTCTATTGTGCGATTTCGAATGGTAGGTAGTCACAGTATTTCTATTTAATTTATGACAATAAAAATAGGAAATTTTTGAAAAATTTCCTATAAAAATAGGAAATTTTTGAAAAATTTCCTATAAAAATAGGAAATTTTTGAAAAATTTCCTATAAAAATAGGAAATTTTTGAAAAATTTCCTATAAAAATAGGAAATTTTTGAAAAATTTTCTATAAAACTAGGAAATTTTTGAAAAATTTCCTATAAAAACAGGAAATTTTTGAAAAATTTCCTATAAAAATAGGAAATTTTTGAAAAATTTCCTATAAAAATAGGAAATTTTTGAAAAATTTCCTATAAAAATAGGAAATTTTTGAAAAATTTCCTATAAAAATAGGAAATTTTTGAAAAATTTCCTATAAAAATAGGAAATTTTTGAAAAATTTCCTATAAAAATAGGAAATTTTTTGAAAAATTTCCTATAAAAATAGGAAATTTTTGAAAAATTTCCTATAAAAATAGGAAATTTTTGAAAAATTTCCTATAAAAATAGGAAATTTTTGAAAAAATTCCTATAAAAATAGGAAATTTTTGAAAAATTTCCTATAAAAATAGGAAATTTTTGAAAAATTTCCTATAAAAATAGGAAATTTCCTATAAAAATAGGAAATTTTTGAAAAATTTCCTATAAAAATAGGAAATTTCCTATAAAAATAGGAAATTTTTGAAAAATTTCCTATAAAAATAGGAAATTTTTGAAAAGTTTCCTATAAAAATAGGAAATTTTTGAAAAAATTCTTATAAAAATAGGAAATTTTTGAAAAATTTCCTATAAAAATAGGAAATTTTTGAAAAAATTTCCTATAAAAATAGGAAATTTTTGAAAAATTTCCTATAAAAATAGGACATTTTTGAAAAATTTCCTATAAAAATAGGAAATTTTTGAAAAATTTCCTATAAAAGTAGGAAATTTTTGAAAAATTTCCTATAAAAATAGGAAATTTTTGAAAAATTTCCTATATAAATAGGAAATTTTTGAAAAATTTCCTATAAAAATAGGAAATTTTTGAAAAATTTCCTATAAAAATAGGAAATTTTTGAAAAATTTCCTATAAAAATAGGAAATTTTTGAAAAATTTCCTATAAAAATAGGAATTTTTTGAAAAATTTCCTATAAAAATAGGAAATTTTTGAAAAATTTCCTATAAAAATAGGAAATTTTTGAAAAATTTCCTATAAAAATAGGAAATTTTTGAAAAATTTCCTATAAAAATAGGAAATTTTTGAAAAATTTCCTATAAAAATAGGAAATTTTTGAAAAATTTCCTATAAAAATAGGAAATTTTTGAAAAATTTCCTATAAAAATAGGAAATTTTTGAAAAATTTCCTATAAAAATAGGAAATTTTTGAAAAATTTCCTATAAAAATAGGAAATTTTTGAAAAATTTCCTATAAAAATAGGAAATTTTTGAAAAATTTCCTATAAAAATAGGAAATTTTTGAAAAATTTCCTATAAAAATAGGAAATTTCCTATAAAAATAGGAAATTTTTGAAAAATTTCCTATAAAAATAGGAAATTTTTGAAAAATTTCCTATAAAAACAGGAAATTTTTGAAAAATTTCCTATAAAAATAGGAAATTTTTGAAAAATTTCCTATAAAAATAGGAAATTTTTGAAAAATTTCCTATAAAAATAGGAAATTTTTGAAAAATTTCCTATAAAAATAGGAAATTTTTGAAAAATTTCCTATAAAAATAGGAAATTTTTGAAAAATTTCCTATAAAAATAGGAAATTTTTGAAAAATTTCCTATAAAAATAGGAAATTTTTGAAAAATTTCCTATAAAAATAGGAAATTTTTGAAAAATTTCCAATAAAAATAGGAAATTTTTGAAAAATTTCCTATAAAAATAGGAAATTTTTGAAAAATTTCCTATAAAAATAGGAAATTTTTGAAAAATTTCCTATAAAAATAGGAAATTTTTGAAAAATTTCCTATAAAAATAGGAAATTTTTGAAAAATTTCCTATAAAAATAGGAAATTTTTGAAAAATTTCCTATAAAAATAGGAAATTTTTGAAAAATTTCCTAAAAAAATAGGAAATTTTTGAAAAATTTCCTATAAAAATAGGAAATTTTTGAAAAATTTCCTATAAAAATAGGAAATTTTTGAAAAATTTCAAATAAAAATAGGAAATTTTTGAAAAATTTCCTATAAAAATAGGAAATTTTTGAAAAATTTCCTATAAAAATATGAAATTTTTGAAAAATTTCCTATAAAAATAGGAAATTTTTGAAAAATTTCCTATAAAAATAGGAAATTTTTGAAAAATAAAAATAGAAATATAAAAATAGAAAATTTTTGAAAAATTTCCTATAAAAATAGGAAATTTTTGAAAAAATTTCCTATAAAAATAGGAAATTTTTGAAAAATTTCCTATAAAAATAGGACATTTTTGAAAAATTTCCTATAAAAATAGGAAATTTTTGAAAAATTTCCTATAAAAATAGGAAATTTTTGAAAAATTTCCTATAAAAATAGGAAATTTTTGAAAAATTTCCTATAAAAATAGGAAATTTTTGAAAAATTTCCTATAAAAATAGGAAATTTTTGAAAAAAAAAATTTTTTTGAAAAAATTCCTATAAAAATTTCCTATAAAAATAGGAAATTTTTGAGAAATTTCCTATAAAAATAGGAAATTTTTGAGAAATTTCCTATAAAAATAGGAAATTTTTGAGAAATTTCCTATAAAAATAGGAATTTTTTGAAAAATTTCCTATAAAAATAGGAAATTTTTGAAAAATTTAGTATGAAAATAGGAAATTTTCCAAAAAATTTCCAATAAATTGTAAATTTTCGAAAATTTTCCTATAAATAGTAAATTTTCGTAAAATTTCCTTGAAAAATAATTCAAAACATAGATTTTTCTCTATACTGTTAAATACGGAATTCAATCTACTTTTGAACGGAATTGACTTCTGTGACATGGCTGATAATCCAAATTTCAATCATAGGGTTTCTATTGTGCGATTTCGAATGGTAGGTAGTCACAGTATTTCTATTTAATTTATGACAAGGGATAGTTGATATTTCTAAATGATTTTCAAACAATAAAATACTAACTAAAACATGCAAAATGACTATGTTTGTGTATAAGGGATCCATATCGGTCCCTGCTAATTTGTATGTGTTTGTATGCAAGTAGTATATAAAAAGTATTTTGGGTGTATTAAAGCATCAAACAATAGAACATCGAACCTTTAATCCTTGCATTAGTGTCGTGTTGTGTATTGAGTTTAGACTTTTTTGAATTGAATTTAAATTAATTTAAACAGAAAGAAATAAAAGCATTTTGAAATAGTGTTTGTTGTCGAAAATAAACCAAAAAATCAAACAAACAACAGGTGTTAGAGAGCAAGTGTTGGTAGAGGGAAAAAAACAACATCAAAATTAAACAACATTCATCAGTTTATCATGGAAGACATTAAATCTAAATATCAGATTTAAAATCAGCAAAACTCACCTGTAAAGAACGTATGGTATCGAGTAAAGCTTTTTTCTCTTCCAGTAAAATCGTTATATCATCTTGAGCAGCTTTTAAATAGGAACGTAAAACATCGGTTTCCTGCTTGGATTTTTGTCTAAAAAATATTTTTTTTTTATATATTAAAAAGTATCAAATAATTAAAAAACAACCTATAGCTAACCTATAACTTTCCGAATTTTCTTTAGCATTTTGTAGTTGTTTGCGCAAATTATCATTATCCATTTTGATTTGTTGCATTATCAATTGCAGTGAGAGCAATTCACGATCTCGTTCTTTTTCCCGCTGATTGGAGATGGGATTTTTTAATATGGCCGTTGTTAGGGGATAATTGCTAGCGCCAGCACCATTTAGTTGAGTTTCTGGAATTTAAGAGTTATGTAATAAATATTAAAATATATTAAAAATTGTGGTATTTTATAGTACCTATAGGTTGTATGTGCAAAAGCCCGGTTTTATCACGTTTTAGATTCATGCGACCGATGGCCAAATTAATGGGCACTGGTCCCGGTGAGGTAATATTAACAGGAGGACGATCTTCAATTAAGTTAATACGAACATTTTCTACGCTTACCTAAAAGAAACAAATATTAGAATATTATATAAGGGGTCTAGTCCAATTGTACGAAAATTTTATAGTCAATTTTTGAATGTAATTCTTAAATAAGTTCTATTTTCAGAAGAAATTTTACTTACATTTAATGGCAAAATATTTGCTGATATCACTTCATCTTCTGCCAAATCGGCCAAGCCAATAACAGTACTCATGGACAAGTCCAAGCTAATGTCACTAACCCGGATATCGGCATGATGAGAAACCCAGCTAAAAAATTAAAAAAGATTTAAATAAAATTATGTACCATAATTTTTAAAATAATTTTTTATTAATTTTCCTATAAGAATAAGAAATTTTTTAAAAACTTCCTATAAAAATACAGGAAATTTTTGAAAATTTCCTATAAAAATAGTAAATTTTTGAAAAATTTCCTATAAAAATAAGAAATTTTTGAAAAATTTCCTATAAAAATAGTAAATTTTTGAAAAATTTAATATAAAAATAGTAAACATTTGAAAATTTTCCTATAAAAATAGTAAATTTTTGAAAAATGTCCTATAAAAATAGTAAATTTTTGAAAAATTTCCTATAGGAATAAAAAAAATTTGAAAATTTTCCTATAAATAAAGTCAATTTTTGAAAAATTTCTAATAAATATAGTAAATTTTAGAAAAATTTCTTATATAAATAGTAAATTTTTTAACAATTTTCTATAAAATAAGACATTTTTGAAATTTTTCCTATAAAAATAAGAAATTTTTGAAAATTTTTCTATAAAAATAAGAAATTTTTAAAAAATTTCCTATAAAAATAAGAAATTTTTGAAAAATATACTAAAAAAATAAGAAACATTAAAAAAATTTCCTTTAAAAAAATGAAATTTTTGAAAAATTTCCTGTAAAAAATAAGAAATTTTTGGAAAATTTCCTGTAAAAATAAGAAATTTTTGAAAATTTTCCTGTAACAATAAGAAATTTTTGAAAAATTTCCTATTAAAATAAGAAATTTTTGAAAATTTTCCTATTAAAATAAGAAATTTTTGAAAATTTCCTATAAATTTTTTTTTTTAATTTCCTATAAAAAAAGAAATTTTTTAAAAATTTCGTATATAAATAAGAAATTTTTTAAAAATTTCCTATAAAAATAAGAAATTTTTGAAAAATTTCCTATAAAAATAAGAAATTTTTGAAAAATTTCCTATAAAAATAAGAAATTTTTGAAAAATTTCCTATAAAAATAAGAAATTTTTGAAAAATTTCCTATAAAAATAAAAAATTTTTGAAAAATTTCCTATAAAAATAAGAAATTTTTGAAAACTTTCCTATAATAATAAGAAATTTTTGAAAAATTTCCTATAAAAATAAGAAATTTTTGAAAATTTTCCTATAAAAATAAGAAATTTTTGAAAAATTTTCTATAAAAATAAGAAATTTTTGAAAAATTTCCTATAAAAATAAGAAATTTTTGAAAAATTTCCTATAAAAATAAGAAATTTTTGAAAAATTTCCTATAAAAATAAGAAATTTTTGAAAAATTTCCTACAAAAAAATTTTTTTGAAAATTTCCTACAAAAAAAGAAATTTTTGAAAAATTTCCTGTAAAAAGTTAGTAATTTTTGAAAAATTTCCTGTAAAAATAAGAAATTTTTGAAAATTTTCCTGTAAAATAAGAAATTTTTGAAAATTTCCTATAAAATTTTTTTTTTTTGTTTAAATTTCCTATAAAAAAAAGAAATTTTTTAAAAATTTCGTATAAAAATAAGAAATTTTTGAAAAATTTCCTATAAAAATAAGAAATTTTTGAAAAATTTCCTATAAAAATAAGAAATTTTTGAAAAATTTCCTACAAAAAAATTTTTTTGAAAATTTCCTACAAAAAAAGAAATTTTTGAAAAATTTCCTGTAAAAAGTTAGTAATTTTTGAAAAATTTCCTGTAAAAATAAGAAATTTTTGAAAATTTTCCTGTAAAATAAGAAATTTTTGAAAATTTCCTATAAAATTTTTTTTTTTGTTTAAATTTCCTATAAAAAAAAGAAATTTTTTAAAAATTTCGTATAAAAATAAGAAATTTTTGAAAAATTTCCTATAAAAATAAGAAATTTTTGAAAAATTTCCTATAAAAATAAGAAATTTTTGAAAAATTTCCTATAAAAATAAGAAATTTTTGAAAAATTTCCTATAAAAATAAGAAATTTTTGAATAATTTCCTATAAAAATAAGAAATTTTTGAAAAATTTCCTATAAAAATAAGAAATTTTTGAAAAATTTCCTATAAAAATAAGAAATTTTTGAAAAATTTCCTATAAAAATAAGAAATTTTTGAAAAATTTTCTATAAAAATAAGAAATTTTTGATAAATTTCCTATAAAAATAAGAACTTTTTGAAAAATTTCCTATAAAAATAAGAAATTTTTGAAAAATTTCCTATAAAAGTAAGAAATTTTTGAAAAATTTCCTATAAAAATAAGAAATTTTTGAAAAATTTCCTATAAAAATAAGAAATTTTTGAAAAATTTCCTATAAAAATAAGAAATTTTATTAAAATTTTCTATAAAAATCAGAAATTTTTGAAAAATTTCCTATAAAAATAAGAAATTTTTGAAAAATTTCCTATAAAAATAAGAAATTTTATTAAAATTTTCTATAAAAATAAGAAATTTTTTAAAAATTTCCTATAAAAATAAGAAATTTTTGAAAAATTTCCTATAAAAATAAGAAATTTTTGAAAAATTTCCTATAAAAATAAAAAATTTTTTTAAAATTTCCTATAAAAATAAGAAATTTTTGAAAAATTAAGAAATTTTTTAAAAATTTCCTATAAAAATAAGAATTTTTTTTAAAATTTCCTATAAAAATAAGAAATTTTTGAAAAATTTCCTATAAACAAAAAAAATTTTTTAAAATTTCCTATAAAAATAAGAAATTTTTGAAAAATTTCCTGTAAAAATAAGATATTTTTGAAAAATTTCCTATAAAAATAAGAAATTTTTGAAAAATTTTCTATAAAAATAAGAAATTTTTGATAAATTTCCTATAAAAATAAGAACTTTTTGAAAAATTTCCTATAAAAATAAGAAATTTTTGAAAAATTTCCTATAAAAGTAAGAAATTTTTGAAAAATTTCCTATAAAAATAAGAAATTTTTGAAAAATTTCCTATAAAAATAAGAAATTTTTGAAAAATTTCCTATAAAAATAAGAAATTTTATTAAAATTTTCTATAAAAATCAGAAATTTTTGAAAAATTTCCTATAAAAATAAGAAATTTTTGAAAAATTTCCTATAAAAATAAGAAATTTTATTAAAATTTTCTATAAAAATAAGAAATTTTTTAAAAATTTCCTATAAAAATAAGAAATTTTTGAAAAATTTCCTATAAAAATAAGAAATTTTTGAAAAATTTCCTATAAAAATAAAAAATTTTTTTAAAATTTCCTATAAAAATAAGAAATTTTTGAAAAATTAAGAAATTTTTTAAAAATTTCCTATAAAAATAAGAATTTTTTTTAAAATTTCCTATAAAAATAAGAAATTTTTGAAAAATTTCCTATAAACAAAAAAAATTTTTTAAAATTTCCTATAAAAATAAGAAATTTTTGAAAAATTTCCTGTAAAAATAAGATATTTTTGAAAAATTTCCTATAAAAATAAGCAATTTTTGAAGAATTTCCTATAAATACAAGAAATTTTTGAAAAATTTCTTTAAAAATAAGAAATTTTTGAGAAATTTCCTATAAAAACAAGAAATTTTTGAAAGATTTTCTACAAAAAATAAGTAATTTTTAAAAAATTTCCTAAAAAAATATAGAAAATTTTTTAAAAATTTCTTGTAAAAATAGTAAATTTTTGAAAAGTTTTCTATAAAAATAGTATAGTATTTTTTGATTTGATATATCTTACTTTTGTATTGCTTTCTTATCACCCACATTCGCTTTGTCCTTGGGCGGTTTAATAGACTCTTCCAAACGTAGACGTATGCAGGGAGGAGCCTCAGGATTATAAGGCGCTAAATTCCAGGCTTTACAACGGGCACCAAATTTCGTCTATCAAACGCATGAATAAATAAAGACAACGAAAATAATATAAACAAAAAATGCAAAAAATTATTAGATTTTATTTAAAACTTTTAAATACCTTAAAATTAAATTAAATTACTTTTAACTACCAAAAACATTTAAAGCCATAAGCAGAGCCAGAAAACAGAAATTAAGGAAATAATCATTTAATTTAAACAAAAAACGAAGTAAATAAATTAAATAAAATTATAAATAATTGAGATGAAATGTTTGACAAAGAATTTTATAAAATTTCAAAAAAAAAGTTTAACAACATTCACATAAGCAAATATATAAGCACAGATACATACATAGAGACACAAACACACATACATATACTAAGAAAAACCAAGTCTATGCTAAAAAGCCGTTTTGATTAAGTCTAAGAAATTATTTGAAAAAAATGTGCATTTTTATTTATAATAAATTTCAAACCAATTTAAACAAAATATTCTATTCGAATTATTTTTATGAATTCATGTAAGAATAAATGTATGCAAGTTTGTGTTGTTTAAAAAATATTTATGTATAAGTATTTGTATATTTGTGTGTATGTATGTGAATGTTGTTTAAGTTTTATTGGCCAATTGTTGAAGGTTTCAATTAACTTTGTACCAGTGTTTTACCCAATTGTTATATAATCTCAATTATTGTTCTAATATTTTTTGTAATCAAGATTTTGATTGATTTTGGATTGATAACTTTCTAACTAAATTTTAAAAACCAATTTTAAAGTTAAATTATAAATTTTCAAATATAAAAAGCCAAAATAAAAATGTTAACAAAGCCAAACTAAAATTGTTGATAGAACAGCGTTAACTTTTTAAAGAACTACATTCGTATCCGTTTTATAAATATAATTGGACTAGATTTAAGACCTGCCTGTGAATACTGACGATTATGCCCTCTTTCTTCATGCCGAGATTATAACTATTAAAATTTGCAACGGCAAAACTATATCATAAATCGTCTTCATATTTTTTTTTTTTTGTTGAGTTGTATTCTACAATTAAACTACGAGGGCGGGTCAATAAGGCCGTGGCTTTTTTAATCTTCAGACACTTAATTGGTAAATTCAAATTGCTCCTATCAAGAGTCAACTTTTAGATGACTACTATCTAAATTTAAACAATCTTTGTCATTTAGTTATAAATTGGAAAAAAAGTAAACTTTGTGTCGTCACTATAAAACAGCCCGTACTACCAGAAGCCGAAGAATTTTTATAATTTTCGTAAATACCACGATCATTAATGAACTCGTGAAAATGAGTATTAAAAGCATTCAGTTGGAATTTGGGTGTTAGCAAAGTTAAAAATGTTTCTATAGAAAAAAATTTTTATCAAAATATTTTTCTGAAGAAAAATTTTCGATAAAAATATTTTTATAAAGAAAAATTTTTGATAGAAATATTTTTCTGTAAAAAAATTTTTGATAAAAAAAAATGTTTTACAGGAAAATTTTTTGATAAAAATAAATTTATCAAAAAATTTCTATAGAAATTTTTGATAAAAAAATTTTTTTATAGAAATTTTTGATAAAACAAATTATCTATAGAAACATTTCTATAGAAAAATTTTTAATAAAAAATTTTTCGATAGAAAATTTTTAGATAGAAAAAATGTTCCATAGAAAAATTTTTGATAGCAAAATATTTAATAAAAAAATTGCGATAGAAATTTTTGATAAAAAAAAAATTCTATAGAAATTTTTTATACAACAAATTATCTATAGAAAAATTTTTAATAAAAAAATTTCCTATAAAAAAATTTCATATAGAAAAATTTTTAATAAAAAATTTTCTATAGAAACACTTTTGGTAAAAATATTTTCTATAGAAAAATTTTTGATACAAATATTTTCTGTAGAAAATTTGTTGATAAAATAATTTTTAATAGAAACATTTTTGATACAAAAATTTTCTATAGAAAAATTTCTGATAAAAAATTTTCGGTAGAAAAATTTTTGATAAAATAATTTTCGATAGAAACATTTTTAATACAAACATTTTGTATCGAAAAATTTCCGATAAAAAAATTTTCCATAGAACAATATTTTCTATACAAAAATGTTTGATAAAAAAAAATTCTATACACAAATGTTTAATAAAAAATTTATCTATAGAAAAATTTTTGATAAAAAAAATTTTCTATAGAAAAATTTTTAATAAAAAAAATTTTCTTTACAAAAATTTTTGATAAAAAAAAATTTCTATAGAAACATTTTCGATAAAAATATTTTCAATAGAAAAATTTTTGTTGAAAAAATTTTCTATAGAAAAATTTGTGATAAAAAAATTTTATATAGAAAAATTTTTAATAAAAAAATTTTCTATAGAAAAATTTTTAATAAAAAATTTTCTATAGAAACTTTTTTGGTAAAAATATTTTCTATAGAAAATTTTTGTGATACAAAAATTTTCCATAGAAAAATTTCTGATAAAAAAATTTTCTATAGAAACATTTTTGATAAAATAATTTTCAATAGAAAAATTTTTGTTACAAACATTTTTTATTTTTTTAATAAAAAAATTTGCTATTAACAAAATTTTGATAGAAAAAATTTCTAGAGAAAAAATTTTGATAAAAAAAATTTTCTATAGAAAAATTTTTAATAAAAGAAATTTTCTATAGAAAAATTTTGAATAAAAAAAATTTTCTATAGAAAAATTTTTGATAAAAAAAAAATTTCTATAGAAACATTTTCGATAAATATATTTTCTATAGAAAAATTTTTGTTGAAAATATTTTCTATAGAAAAATTTTTGTTGAAAAAATTTTCTATAGAAAAATTTTTAATAAAAAAATTTTCTATAGAAAAATTTTTAATAAAAAATTTTCTATAGAAACATTTTTGTTAAAAATATTTTCTATAGAAAAATTTCTGACAAAAAAATTTTCTATAGAAAAATTATTGATAAAATTGTTTTCAATAGAAAAATCTTTGTTACAAATATTTTTTATAGAAAAATTTCTAATAAAAAAATTTGCTATTAAAAAAATTTTGATAAAAAAAATGTCTAGAGAAAAAGTTTTGATAAAAAAAAAATTTTGATAAAAAAAAATTCTATAGAAAAATTTTTGATAAAAAAATTTTCTATAGAATAATTTTTGATGAAAAAAATTTTCTATAGAATAATTTTTGATAAAAAAATTTTCTATAGAAAAATTTTTGATAAAAAAAATTTTGTAGAAAAGTTTTTGATAAAAAAAAATTCTGTAGAAAAATTTTTGATAACCAAATTTTCGATGGAAAAATTTGTGATAAAAAAAATTTTCTATAGAAAAGTTTTTAATGAAAAATTTTCTATAGAAAAATTTTTGGTAAAAATATTTTCTATAGAAAAATTTTTGGTAAAAATATTTTCTATAGAAAAATTTTTGATACAAAAATTTTTTATCGAAAAATTTCTGATAAAAAAAATTTTAGATAAAAAAATTTTCCATAGAACAATTTTTGATTTTATTTATTTTTCTATAGCAAAATGTTTGATAACAAATTTTTCTATACAAAAATGTATAATAAAAAAATTTTCTATAAAAAATTTGTGATAAAAAAAATTTTCTATAGAAAAATTTTTGAGAAAAAAAATTTCTATAGAAAAATTTTTAATAAAAAAATTTTTTATACGAAAATTTTTGATAAAAAAATTTCTTGTAGATAACTTAAAAAAAAAATCTATAGAAAAATTTTTGATAAAAAAATTTTCTATAAAAAATTTTTGATAAAAAAATTTTCTATAGAAAAATTTTGAATAAAAAAATTTTCTATAGAAACAAATTTGATAAAAAAAAAAAATATTCCGAAAGCATTAACAATATCCACGATATGGTTTTAGCCAAGTAAAACACCATAGGCATTTCACTTGGCTCTATTTCCGAAAAAAATTGATTAAATTGACCCTATCGAAAATCCGAAACTTTTGAAATAATACGAATATAAAGATATTACACTTCCATACATTGATGTGCCGTATGGTCGTTTTGAAAAATCCCTAATGGAGACGATTAACCAATGAGAGAAAGCTAAGGCACACACACATGCTCATGAAACGTATAAATGTTTGTGCGTTTTTGATTGTTCTATTTGTAAAATTAAAGTTTACATTTGACTGAAAAAATGTATGGAGTGCATGCTATATTGTCTTTCTTGGAACAATTTTCAGCAGAAAACACATGCTACTCGCGTTTGCCGATGACATATCATATTTTTCGGAAGATTTAACTCAATAGAGTTATATGTTAAAAAGTAAATTAACTTTTTATATAAAAACCTGCCTTTCATTCAAATAGACAGGGATCCACCCTCGAATTTGAATACAGAGATTAATGATGAAATCTTAACTACAAAACTTTATTAACTTCAATTGAGGTTTTTCATTATTTTTGAAAACCTTTCTAAATTTCAGACGATTAAAAGATAATTGTCAACTATTTTTTACAATACTTTAAACACAGTAAAATAAAAGTTTTATAGTAATTATACAGACATTTAAATAAATACAAAATATGCATTTTGGTATAACTAACATTTAACTGTAAAATGCAATATCTCAGATAATTTTGTTAGGTATTAGGTATTTTGTAAAAATATTTTCGAACTCATAACAAAACTACAAAGAAAATTTCAGTTGTTTAAAAACTTTCATTTTAACTCAAAATCTAAAAGAGTGAAATCATATAAAGAAGAAAGCAGCAAATTAAAACAGAAAAATAGAACATAAACAAAAATGATAAAAATTAAAAAAAAGAAAACGAAACAAATTTGTTATAAGGGAAATGCTTAGATAAATAATTTTAGTTTATAATTAAATAATTAATTAGATAAGATAAGTACAATAATAATTTGTAAATTGAATACCTTGTTAGCTTGATGAGCATTCTGTTTTGTTACATTTAATTTTTGTTTGTCAAAAGAGGGAGCGCAGTTGTTTTTTTTTAAGTTCGTTATTTTTTTGTATTTTATTTTTAATTTTTAATATGAATTTGTTGTAGTAGTTATTGTTGTTGTAGTTGTAGTGTAATAACAAATTTACGTACATTAAACAAATTTTATTTTACAATTTTTTTTTTAATTTTTGATTTCAGTTTTTTTTTTTTTGAAGAGTGATGAGAGATTTTTTAAAGAAAATAAATAAAAATTACAACAAACATAAAAATAATTAAATTTTTTATAATTTTTTTTTTTTATATTAAAATAGGCAGACATTGAGATGTTTTCAATTTGATTAAATATTTTTTTAAAAAAATTTTGAAATATATTTTGTTACATGTGTTAAGATTTTAAAAAGGAGAGAGGAAAAGAGAAAACAAATTAAAAGTAAATTTAAACTCAATAAATTTTTTATAGAGAAAAAATATTTAACAATTAGTTTTTTTTTTTAATTTTAGAAAAAAGTTATAACTTTGTACAAATTGCTTTAAATAAATTTGAAATGAAAAAAAAGTCTAAAGAAATATTGAAATCAAGTAAGAAAACTTTTTTTTCACTCAGCAATGCTTGAAAAAAAAAAGAAAATTTTAGAATAAAATTTGATTTTTATAGGAAATTTTCAAAAATTTCTTATTTTGAGGCAATTTTTCAAAAATTCTTATTTTTAAAAGAAATTTTAAAAAAATTTCTTATTTTTTTATAGTCAAAATTTTCAATAGTTTTCAAAAGTTTCTTATTTTTATAGCAAATTTTTCAAAAATTTTCTTATATTTATAAATTTAATTTTTGAAAAATTTCTTATTGTTGTAAAAAATTTTTTGAAATTAAGTTTTATAGAAAATTTTTATTTATTTTTGATAGGAACTTTTTGCAAAATGTCTTATTTTTATAGGAAATTTTAAATAAATGTCTTATCTTTATAGGAATTTTTGAAATTATTATTATTTATCTTTATAGAAAATTTTTGAAAAATTCCTTATTTTTATAGGAAATTTTTCAACATTTTTTTATTTTTATAGGAAATTTTTTAAAAATTTTTTATTTTTATAGGAAATTTTTCAAAAATTTCTTATTTTTATAGGAAATTTAAAAAAAATGTTTTATTATTTCTATAGAAAATTTTTTAAAAATTTTATAGGAAATTTTTCAAAAATTTCTTATTTTTAAAGGAAATTTTTGAAAAAAATTTGATATTTTTAAAGGAAATTTTTGAAAAATTTCTTACTTTTATGGACAATTTTGAAAAACTTCTTATTTTTATATTTATATTTATTTTTTATATTTATATTTTTATATTTCTTATTTTTATTTTTCAAAAATTTCCCATTTGTATAGGAAATTTTTAAAAAATTTCTTATTTTTTTAGGAAATTTTTCAAAAATTTCTTATTTTTCTAGGAAATTTTTGAAATTTTTTTTTATTTAGGAAATTTTTGAAAAATTTCTTATTTTTGTAGGAAATTTTTAAAAATTTCTTATTTTTATAGAAAATTTTTGAAAAATTTCTTATTTTCTATAGGATATTTTTGAAAAAATTCGTATTTTATAGGAAATTTTTGAAAAATTTCTTTTTTTAGAAATTTTTTTGAATTTTTTTTTTATTTATAGGACATTTTTGAAAATTTTCTTATTTTTTTAGGAAATTTTTTAAAAATTTCTTATTTTTATAAGATATTTTTAAAAAATTTCTTATTTTTATAAGATATTTTTGAAAAATTTCTTATTTCTATACAAAACTTTTGAAAATTTTCTTATTTTGATAGGAAATTTTTGAAAAATTTCTGACTTCTATAGGAATTTTTCTCATTTTTATAGGAAATTTTTTCAAAAATTTCTATTTTTATAGGAAATTTCAAAATTTTCTTAGTTTTATAGGAAATTTAAAAAGAAAATTCTTATTTTAATAGGAAATTTTTAAAAATTTCTTTATTTTTAGGAAATTTTAAAAAAATGTCTTATCTTTTTAGGAATTTTTGAAAAATTTTTTATTTTTATAGAAAATTTTTGAAAAATTCCTTATTTTTATAGGAAATTTTTCAAATTTTTTTTATTTTTATAGGAAATTTTTCAAAAATTTCTTATTTTTATAGCAAATTTTTCAAAAATTTCTTATTTTTATAGGAAATTTTAAAAATTTCTTATTTTTATAAGAAATTTAAAATTTTTTTTAGGAAATTTTTCAAAAATTTCTTATTTTTAAAGAAAATTTTTCAAAAGATTTTTCATTTTTATAGGAAATTTTTCAAAAATTTCTTATTCTTATAAAAAATCTTTAAATTTTTCTTTTTTTGGAAATTTTTCAAAAATTTCTTATTTTTATAGGAAATTTTTCAAAAACTTCTTATATTTATAGAAAATTTTTACAAAATTTCTTTTTTTTTATGGGAAATTTTTAAAAAATTTTTTATTTTATAGGAAATTTTTTAAAAATTTCTTATTTTATAGGAATTTTTTTTAAATTTCTTATTTTATAGGAAATTTTTTAAAAATCTCTTATTTTTATTGGAAATTTTTCAAAAATTTCTTATTTTTATAAGAAATTTTTCAAAAATTTCTTATTTTTATAGGAAATTTTTCAAAAATTTCTTATTTTTATAGGAAATTTTTCAAGAATTTCTTATTTTTATAGGAAATTTTTCAAAAATTTCTTATTTTTATAGGAAATTTTTCAAAAATTTCTTATTTTGATAGGAAATTTTTCAATAAATTTTTATTTTTATTTGCAAAAATTTCTTGATTTTATAGGAAACTTTTAAAAACTTTTTTATTTTTACAGGAAATTTTTAAAAAAATTCTAATTTTTATCAAAAATTTAATATCAAATTTTTTAATTTCTTATTTTTATAGCAAAATTTTCAAAAATTTCTTAGTTTTATAGGAAATTTTTCAAAAATTCCTTATTTTTTTAATGGAAATTTTTTCAAAATTTTTTATTTTTGTTTAAAAAAAAAAATTTAATTTCTCAATTTTATAGGAAAATTTTCAAAAATTTCTTAATTTTATAGATAATTTTTCAAGAATTTCATATCTTTATAGAAAATTTTAAAATTTTTTTTATTTTTATAGGAAATTTTTAAGAAATCTATTTTTTAGGAACATTTTGAAAGAAAGGTAAGAAGAATTGACAGAGATGGCTCACTGAATGATTTGAGCGTTTACTTGAATTGCTCACAATCAACCGTAAGCCCAATCGCTTTTAGCCAAACAAGAAAATCTTTGAAAAATTTAAATCTTGAAAAATTGGATCGCCAGAAAGAGATTTGATTTCAATGACGAATCTCACAAAATATTAAATTTTTAGGAAGCGACAAAAAATGGAGAAATGTTTGAAGAAAAGTTAGAGCTAAAAGAAGACTTTTAGCTAGATAAATAAAAAAACAAATGTTCACTTTTTAATTCTTCTACAATTTTCCCATTAAAATAATTTTCTTACTCGTTTAAATGAAAAAAGTATAGCAGAGTACAGAGAGAGAGAGAGAGAAAGAGAGAATTAACAATAAAGAAAGAGAATTTTTAAAACATGCAGTTTTATTTTTAAAATTTATTTTTTTAAGCAAAACATTTATATTTTTTAAAGAAAATGAAATTTAATGAATTTCGGTTTATTTACAATTAAAAGCAAAATTTATGTAACAAAATTGAATTAACGATTTTTTTTTTGCTTTTCATAAAAAACGAAAACAACATAAAAATGTAAATGTTAAATACAGAAGAAAAAAGTAAAGTAAACATTAAAATATAAAAACAAAAACAAACAAAAATGAAACATAAACTTTTTGTAACAAAAATATAACAAATCTTTTGAAGGCACCACCACTCACCTGTAATTCATCCCAAGGTATGGCACCACATTCATCACATTGAACAGCGGCCACTTGAACACGTAATGTGGAATTATTACCCTCCTGCTGGCGAATGACCTCTACGGTAGTTAACCTTTGAAAGGGAAAACAAATTTTATATATTAAATATTTAAACTAAATTGTTTAATGTTTTACCTAAAAGTTACCATAGACACCAAGTCTCTTCTTCGCCACGTACTCGCCTCTGAGGGTTCCGAAGGTGAACTAAGATTAGTTTTGATTGGCTCCTCATATACTTCGCTGGCCACTTCTACGGGTGAAGCTTTAATAGTGCCATCATTGGTAAAGGGATTTAGACGAAACATCACATCTATACAGTCCATTGTCTTATCATCGCCCATGACAATGGCAAAATTTTCTGAATCCGAACTAATATCACTCTGTATAGAAAAGGTATCACTCATATCATCATTGGGAGCTCTTGAGGTAATGGCAGAGTCAATGGAGGTCATAAAACTGGAAAAACCTTTCTTCATGGACATGAGACCTAAAAAGATCAAATTTTTTTATTCGATATCTTTCTTTTAAATTAATCGCAAAAACTTTTGGACATTTTTGTATAAAAATAGAAAATTTTTTAAAATTTTCCTTTAAAAATAGAAAATTTTTGAAAAATTTCCTATAAAAATAGAAAATTTTTGAAAAATTTCCAATAAAAATTGGAAATTTTTGATAAATTTCCTATAAAAACAAGAAATTTTTGAAAAATTTTCTATAAAAATAGGAAATTTTTGAAAAATTTCACATAAAAATAGGAAAATTTTGAAAAATATCATATAAAAATAGGAAATTATTGAAAAAAAATCCTATAAAAATAGAAAATTTCCGAAAAATTTCATATAAAAATATGAAATTTTTGAAAAATATCCTATAAAAAATAAGAAATTCTTTAAAAATTTCCTATAAAAATCCTATACAAATTTTTAAAAAAATTCCTATAAAAATAAGAAATTTTTGAAAAATTTCCCAACAAAATGAGGTTTTTTTTTTAAATTTCCTAAAAAAAAAATAAGAAATTTTTAAAAAATTTCCTAAAAAAATGAAATTTTTGAAAAATTTTCCATAAAATTAAGAAACTTTTAAAAAACTTATAAAAATTAGATATTTTTGAAAACTAGGAATTTTTTTTTTAAATTTCCTATATAATAAGAAATTTTTGAAAAATGTTCAATAAAAATAAGAATTTTTTAAAAAACTTGCAATAAAACTAAAAAATTTTTGAAAAATTTGCCATAAAAATAAAAAAAATTTCGAAAAATTTTCAATTAAAATAAGAAATTTTAAAAAATTTTCAATTTTTGAAAAATATCCTATAAAATTTTTTATAAAAATAAGATATTTTTTAAAAATTTAACAAAAAATACGAATTTTTTTTTTAAATTTCATATAAAAATTAAAAATTCTTGAAGAATATCCTATAAAAATTAGAAATTTTTGAAAAATTTTCTAAAAAAAAGAAAATTTTAAAAAATTTTCTATAAAAATAAGAAATATTTGAAAATTTCCTATAAAAATAAGAAATTTTTGAAAAATGTTTTACATAAAGATTTAATAAAAATGTTTTTTAAATTTGAAATTAAAAGGAAAATAGGTTCTTACCGGAATTGATTTCTTTTGTTATACTTGGAGCATCACTAGTTGAGTTTCGCGTTGATCTATAACTTTTTGATATCGAGGAAGTTACCGATTGTGTAAAGACCCCGGTATCTGGTTTAGTTGAAGATGTTTGACTAGTTGTTGAGGACGCCATGGTTGAAGTGCTTTGTATCTGGACATTGTACCTAAATTTATATTAATATGATTTAAAATTTTAAGTAAATTTTTCAAGTAATGAGAAATAATATTTGTTTTACTGGAACTGGGTAGCAAACTTTTCCATTTGCCATTGTTATACAAAATTTATAATAATATCTAGATATAATACAATAGCCCAGTTCACAATCTATTGCAAATAGTCTAGTATCTCAGGATTTTCAAATCTATATAGCAAATGAAAAATTTTGTATTGAAATAATATGGAAAAATTTTTTATTTGCTATATCGATTTGCAAATGCTACGATGCTAGACTATTTGCAACGGATAGTGAACTGGGTTAATAATATCTCTCTTACCCATGTGTATTTGGATTTGACATATGCATTCCATTATCATAGCTAGGAGCTTCATTAGTTATGGGCGATGGTGTTTCTACACTACCGAAGGTATTGCTTTTGATCTGTTCTAAAGGTGGTGTTGGCCATGTCATATTTGTACCTAAAATAATCGTGGTAATATATAGGTTTTGTTGTTGTTTATTTAGATTTGATATTCGGATATGTTTGACGTAATTTAAAGAGCAGTTTGTTTTTTTTTTACTTTGTTATTGTTAATGTGAGTTGTTAAGCATGTGGTGATCTAGAAATAGTTGTCCCATCCTGATCACCACTATTTTATTTTTTAGACTACCACTACCTAGTGCCACAATAATTACTAATTTAAATGAAATTAAAAAATAGAGTGATTAAAATTAAAATTTTAAATGAAAAGTAAAGTAAAGAGTAAAGGTTGGTGACAAAATATCGGGTAAGCCTAAGGTTAACTATATAGATATAGTTTCAAAAAAATAGCTTCTATACTGACGACTCTTAAGTTAAGAATATAAATGTGCTTCTGCGTGTAATTCAAAGACCTATAGCATAACCGTTTAATGGTAGAACTTCAAGACATTAAAGAAATAGCTGAGATATAATGCCCTTACGTAGTAAGTATATCAGCCCTAATGTGTCGTAGATATCACCACGAGATATAGAGCAGGTGAATTTAGGAATTCTGTCTGTTATAGACATTAGTCGATTTAGTAGCATTTTAAAGCGGTCTGGATGGTTTAATGGTGGAAGCTAGCTTTCGTCTAGTCTAAGTGATTCCGATAAGCAAAGTGCCAAATTTTCTTGTGCTAAGTTGACAGCCTTCAGTTGACATAACTTCATTTCATTACAAAGAACAAGATGTCGCGGTTATCAGGCTGTCGACAACCGCGACATCTTTAGTTCGCGCATAAACTGCGATGCATTAGGTGCACAACACTGCTTCCGCCGTTTTACAATAGATGGCTGTAGCGGTAAGTGGAAGTAAAAATAAATACACCGTAGAAGCCATACAATAAGCTTAAGCTACCCCTCATCGAAAGCTCTCAAATAAATATGATAAGGCCGCTTTTAGTGAAATAACGTGGTGAGATTGGTTTAAAAGAACCAAGAACGGTGATTTTGACATCAAAGAACAGCATGGAGATAGGACCAGCTCGGAGTAGTGTATTATGATTTGTTAAAACCAACTGAAACAATCACAAGCGATCATGTCGAACGCAAATTATGCGTTTGAGAGCATTGAAAGACAAACGGCCGCAATACATGACATGACAATTCTCGACCCCATGTTGCGAAAGTGGTCAAGACATACTTGCAAACGTTGAAAAGTCCTTCCCTACCCGCCGTACTAGAGATTGCTCTCCCAGACTATCACTTGTTTCGATCAATGGCACACGGCCTGGCTGACTAGCACTTCCGGTCTCATGAAGATGTAAAAAATTAGATCGATTCGTGGATCGCTTCAAAAAATTACCAGTTTAAACCAATGTTTGAGCCGAGCATTTAAAGAAAAAAGACCGCAAAAAAAACGAGAAATGATTCGGGATTCGTACATTGCCCGAAAGATGGAAGATATAAACAAAGCCATCAAAGCACTAGCCGGTAGTTCTTGGAGAATGGATAAAAGAACCTTGTTGTCTGCCTATATGTCAGTCAATGCTAGATTATGCTGCTGTGTGGTAAGCTTCGTTAAGTTAGGTCTTTTTAAAAAAACGGACTTAATTTTGGGATATCATACGAGAGATTATCAAATGTTTAACATCACACAGTTGGAGACTAGCAACAAACTTGGCAGCATTGAGCAACATAGGGACGCCACCAACTCCGCGATTGTAGGTAAAAGTAATAATGTTGCATAACTGAGATCGTGATGAAACAACAAACTTAACATCTTTTGGTCCCGTACAGTCATCATGGTATCTCCCAAATTACGCTACTTCACTAAATCCATATGTTTAAGCTGTTCAACGGGGTGGAATTACAATTGACTTAGAACAAAAAATAACTTATTCCTCAATAAAAGATAAAATAAATATTAAAATAATTAAGCATGCCAAATGTTATTTCCAAATTTAAAAAATAATTTTAGTAATGGGTGCAATAATTTTTTATCGAATTAAAAAAAAACAACATCGAGATTTCAAAGAAAAAAGGGTGAATAAATAATTTGAATTTAATGAAATGTTAGTAAATAATAGCAGAAAGAAACGGATTTTGAAGAAAAATAATGAAAGAAGGATTTTGAAAACATAAAATTGAAATAAATTAAAAAATTAAAATAACACTCTTACTATTTATAAGTAAATCATCACCCAAACTAGCTGAATCAGGTAAGACACTTTCAGCATCACCACCACTTGATTCCTTACCGGGTGTAGGAGAAGGCATAACAAAAGTCACTTCAATTTGTGGTACAACACAACCGAATATTAAAGATTTTTTTATATTTTGCTAAATAGATTTAAAAAAAGAAAAGAATTTTTATTATTAATAGAATATTATCAAGATAATGATAATTTTTTTTTAAATATTTATAAAGTTTAGCAAACCTTTTGTAAAATTCTTTCCGCATCTAAGGATAGGAAGGTAGACATTTCATTAAACTCCTCGGCCATACGCAGCAGGAACAACAATTGATAGTGATCGATTTGTACACTGACCAAATTTGATATATGAGCAATGGCATGCAAATCAGCTGTACGTTCTGGAGCCTCCGAAGATGTTTGGGATTTACGATCCATTTGTATATCCTCCTCACTGTCGAGAAAAGGATTTCTCGGCAATTTCGTATTACTATTGGCATAATCTAAACGATGGATATTGGCTTCCACAGAACTATTATTGCCCGCCTTTGTAGTGGAAGCAGCTGAATTGGAATCATTACTTCCCTTACGACTGCCGCCATTACTCTGGGAACCAATAGAGGCTGTGGCGCCGTTGCCAGAATGTAACCACAATGTTATGGGTACAGCATCCACGAATGGTATGGATTTGTTGGCACCCAGAGACCGGGCACCAAGAAAATCTATCCAAATGGGATCTAGTTTAATGCACCAAACATCTCGAGGCTCAGACCACATAGCATAACGTGACAGACATTGTAAAGAGGAAGATTTTGGTATCGAAGAACGTTGTCCACTACCATTGCCACCACCAACATTATTATTTACACCCACCGAAGGTGCCTCTGCTGTAGCAGCTGCTGCTCCCACATCTGTAGCAGCCACATGCGATAAAATACGATCCGTAACTATGCACATGTCACCGGCAGCAGAAGGAAATCCAGTACCAAATACTAAAGAACCTTCCTGTAAGGAATGTAAAGCTTGTGCCAAGTCAGCACGAGATGAACCCATTTCACGTATATTGGTTAAAGCGAAGCGTGATATTTGTATTTGCATCATTTTGGGACGATCCTTTTGATTCGGTGTCTCCACACTCGACTCAATGACAATGCGCGGCATTATGGCTTCAACTTTAACATCCATATACATTAGACTGGGTTCGTTTTCAGGTTCATTGTACAAGGATAATTTGGATGATCCCTTTAGAGTGGTCGTTTGTGAGCCATGCGAACCAATTGTGGACGGTGAACCAATGGCGGTGGAATTTGTTGGTGATACTGCCGTCGCAATACTTGTACGCAGCAGACTTTCGTGTAGATTCAAGGCGAATGAATTCAGCCATAATATAGAGCAGAGATCAAAGTGTACTTGTAAGGGGTTAATGTGTACAAAAACTTTGGACGGGGGTACTTTATTGTGAGAGTATGAAAAAAAAAAAATAAAAAGAAAATATGTAGTTTTAAATTTATGGCGGAACTTTAGGAATGTAGACAAAATTACTTACAGGGAAATATAAAATCTCCGGGATAGTAAAAATATGTAAATTCTGCATGCAAAATTGGCATTTCCGCGGGAAACGAATAACGATCTTTATCACCTGGAAAAATAATGGAACCATTAGTATAACAACTTAATATTATCTATTACATACATAAATGAAACAAGTATCTAGTAAAATGAAAATAGTATAAAAAAAGTACAAAATAGTGCTATTGCAAACGGATTATCCAGGCTAAACTATTTTGATTTAATTCGCTGAGTGGGTAGAGAAGGCTACACGTTTAGTTAAGGTGTTAATTTAAAAGACACAAGTTGGATTTTTATAGTACAACTTTACTTTCGCCATTTTGCAATAGATGACTTTAACGGTAAGTGGCATTCAAAAAAATTTGTAGATTATAAATGTCATACAATAAGCTAAGGTATTTGTAAACATAACGCCATAGAAATATTAATCGATTTGTGTCTGCATCATAGAGTTTTTCTCGGTTAAAAATGTCAGTTTACGAGCCAGTTTACGGCGAGAGCAAAAATAATATATTTTAAAAAAGACTTTTTGTTTCTGTACTTATGGTGACCCTATAGCAATTTTTGGTATTGATTAGTGCAAATTTGAAGTTTAAGTGAACTCATCTCAAAAAAGTGAATTGTCACTACATTTTGGTGTGGATGTCTACATAAGAATTCGGATTTAAATGTCTATATTTTAATTCAAGAATAAAACAAAGTAATAATAGAATAAAAGAAAGTTTTTAAAAAATTTCCAATAATAACAGACATTTTTGAAAAATTTCCTATAATAACAGAAAATTTTTGAAAAATCTCCTATAAAAATAAGAAATTTTTGAAAATTTTTCTATAAAAATAAGAAATTTTTGAAAAATTTCTTATAAAAATAAAAAATTTTTGAAAAATTTCCTATAAAAATAAGACATTTTTGAAAAATTTCCTATAAAAATAAGAAATTTTTAAAAAATCTCCTATAAAAATGAGAAATTTTTGAAAAATTTCCTATAAAAATAAGAAATTTTTGAAAAATATCCTATAAATAAAAGAATTTTTAAAAAATTTCCTATAAAAATAGAAAAATTTTCAAAAATTTATTATTTTTACAGGAAATTTTTAAAAATTTGTTTTTTTTTATAGAAAATTTTTCAAAAATTTCTTTTTGTATAGGAAATAAAATAAAAATAGAAAATTTTTGAAAAATTTCCTATAAAAATAGAAAAATTTTCAAAAATTTATTATTTTTACAGGAAATTTTTAAAAATTTGTTTTTTTATAGAAAATTTTCTTTTTGTATAGGAAATTTTTCAAAAATTTCTTATTTTTATAGAACATTTTTCAAAAATTTCTTTTTTTTATAGGAATTTTTCAAAAATTTCTTATTTTTATAGAAAATTTTTCAAAAACTTCCTATTTTTATAGGAAATTTTTAAAAAATTTTTAATTTTTATGAAAATTTTTCAAAAATTTCTGATTTTGATAGGAAATTTCTCAAAAATTTCTTATGTTTAGAGGAAATTTTTTCAAAAATATTCTATTATTATAGGAAATTTTTCAAAAATTTCTTATTTGTATAAGAAATTTTTCAAAAATTTCTTATGTTTAGAGGAAATTTTTCAAAAATTTCTTATTTTTATAGGAAATTTTTAAAAATTTCTTAATTTTATAGGAAATTTTTCAAAAATTTTTTATTTTTACAGGAAATTTTTCAAAAATTTCTTATTTTTAGAGGAAATTTTTTCAAAAATATTCTATTTTTATAGGAAAATTTTCAAAAATTTCTTATTTGTATAAGAAATTTTTCAAAAATTTCTTATGTTTAGAGGAAATTTTTCAAAAATTTCTTATTTTTTATAAGAAAATTTTTCAAAAATTTCTTATTTTTATAAGAAATTTTTAAAAATTTCTTAATTTTATAGGAAATTTTTCAAAAATTTCTTAATTTTATAGGAAATTTTTCAAAAATTTCTTATTTTTACAGAAAAGTTTTGCAATTTTTTTTTATTTTTATAGAAAATTTTCCAAAAATTTCTTATTTTTATAAAAAAAATTTTCAGATTTCTTATTTTTATATTAAATTTTCAAAAATTCCCTACGAAAATAGAAAAATTTTTAAAAGTTTCCTATAAAAATAAAACATTTTTGAAAAAGTTTCTATAAAAATAGAAAATTTTTGAAAAATTTCTTATAAAAATATAAAGTTTTTGAAATTTTTCTTATAAGAAATAGAAATTTTTTTTAAATTATAAATTTTAAATTATAAAAATAAAAAATTGTTGAAAAATTTCCTATAAAAATAGAAAAATTTTGAAAAATTTCCTATAAAAATCGAAAATTTGTTTAAAAATTTTTATATGAAAAATTTTCTATAAAAAGGCAGGTGGCTCGTTTTTACCTACATTTTTTTATTCACTCGTAAAAATAAAACAAAAATAATGTAGTACACTGTAAAGCATTACTATCATGTGGTATACCACATTACCTGTACAATTTTAAAAACCGCTTTTAATGGGACATAAAATATTTTCGCAAAAATTTCTGAAATTGTGGGTTTAGATTTGCTCAAAATAAATTCGTAGATGCACATATTTTAATCGGACAAAATCTAAAAACGTATACCACATTACCCGCACCTCCTCTATTATTCCATAATTAAAAATTGTTTATAATAAAAAAACATGATTTAATATTTTTCTAGTGAAAACGTTTAGACTACAGATAAAACTAAATTTCATTCCAAAACACGTAGGGAAATGTAAAAAAAAAATCATAAAAAAATATAAATGTATGTTATAACAAGAAAACAATTGCATGCAATAAAGTTGTTGTTGTTTTTATTTTTTGCTATTTTCATATTCTGAATAGAAGAAACAAAAAACATTTAACTATTACTAGATAGAGACTGGGAAAGAACTAAAATATGCAAATCACCTGGTTTTATTTTCCTTTTATGTTGTGCTACAAATGCAATTTCACGTGTTTTTTTGCGATTTTTTAGTATTTTTATCAAACGATACATGAGAGAGCACCACCGGGTCCGTTACCATTAATAATGACACAAGTATTTGTTGTACGAGTTATGACACAACAACAAAAATGTCAATAATAAATAATGGCAAAACAAAAACAAATGTCAGCAGCATTTTTATTTGAGCGCATTTAGTTTTTGTATTAAGGCAATGAAATATTAAGCATAAATGGGCGGAAAATAATGGGTAAATAGACAAGAAAAAGGCCATAAAATATATAGAATCAAAAATTTGAAAAATAAATGATATTATAATTTAACATACAATTGTGTTAGGATACAAGTGTTTTAGGTAAAGATTTGTGTTAACGAGTCTTAAAACACTTTTCTTTAAAACTAATTTATGTTAAAAATTCCTTTCAAACCCACCTGATACAAACTCTTTAGGCATTTGCTTTTTACCCGATGTAGTCACTCGATACAATTGAAAATCCTCTATACGCAATATGACACAAGAAGACATTAATTTCGATAAATTATCCAAAACTGTTTTCTGCTGCTGGGTATGTTGCGAGTGATGACTACCCGCCGAGGAAGCACCCGAACCCGTATTACTGGCCATTTGTGTGGGTGTACTACTGCCTGTGGAAGAAGCATTTGTTGATTTGTTGTTGAATTGTGTAGCCAAAGCTGAAGGATTTAAAGTTATCGGTGAATTGGGGGTGCTACGCTCGAGGGGAGCATGACAGGAGGGACGATTGGGTTGACTTAGATTGAGTACAGCTTCACGAAAGGCATTAAGCGATTCTTTGAGCCAGAGAGCAGGTGAGACAGAGGCCTCTTTGTATCTAAAAGTTAGCAAAAAAAGGTTTTATATTAGAATTCTTTGATAGATATACAAAAAATTAGAACTTACTTGGCCCAATGAGATCTATCGGATTTGGCTAAATGATAAGGATAATAGTCGACCTGAAAAGCTTGTACGGAAATTTGTAAAGCACCTCCTTTATCCAGTTCGGGATAAGAAGAACGGCCGTCTGAAAAAGAAAGTAAAGGATTTGAAACAAAGTAAAATATGAATAAATGTCTTTATATAATCCAAAGATATCCATTGCTGTCAGTCGGTAAATAGTCTAAAGCCAATAACCTTTTTGCGGGCCTATATAAGGTTCGAAACTATAGAAATCATTGATATTATATAATTAGAACCTATTAAGAGTCCCAAGTCTGTGTAACTTTTTCCGTTCTTCCCAGCATAGGGTTTCAATCATGATTTTATATTGGACTTTATTGAAAAATGTTGGGCATACGGGATTCCATGATTTACGTTCTAGCAGGTGCAACAATACGACAACACTTTTCAAGCAATGTGGCCTATCTACCGCAATTTTAGCTGACATACCTCTACAGAAGCATTTAATTTCTTATGCGATTCAGTCGAAATCGATGGCATTTGTACGTTTCTAAGTTTCGACATATGTAAAACAGGATAGACTTGACATTCAGAATAGACTTGACATAGTTGTTGTTGATATATGCCATCGTCGGCGCCACCTTTTGTAGAAACCAAACTTCTCACATAATTTCTGTGGCTTGGTGCTAAAAGGACCAATGTAAAAAAAAAATAGTTTCCAGAAAACTTGATTTAAAGTTTTTATTTTCCATATAAATTTATAGTAACATTACCCATTTAAGCTGTTGGAGCCTAATAAAAGAGGGTAAAGAAGGGAATCTAACGCAATGATTAACTCAAAACAGCTAAAAATTGACATTGGCCCTTTTAGCACCAAGCCACAGATTTAATGTACCTACACATCCAATAATCTCGTTATCTACATTGTTGTTGTAACAGTTCTAACATTAACAATTTTATAACTTTGTTTTTATGGGGGATCTGTTAGGAGATCAAGGCCAAGAAATTGTGCTACTTCTACTGGATGAGTCCACAAAGTGGGACTAAGTGGAGTATGGTTGGTGGCACTATTGAAAATGTGAGGGGTATCATGCAGACCCTGACCACAAGATGGGCATATGTTGGGAACGGCACGGTCTAAGCGGGACCAAACGATGTTTAATCTGTTGCTTCATCCCGATTTCAGTTGAGCCAGAACGACTCTTGTTTTCCGCTGCATGCTCTTTTCTTCTTTTGATATAGGCGGTGGGCGACCTCGTAATACAACATTCATGCGATAAGTTGAAATCGCGGAGTTGGTGGCGTTTTTATGAATGTTGTTTAATGCGAGGTATGATCTATGTATGAGGTATGATCTAAAGGATCAAGTACATATCTTTGTATGCTATCCTCATACACGTCATGATCTTTCCTGACATGACTCGGGAAAGATGCCAACTGTGTGATGTTATAGTTTGGATGATTTCTCCGATGACATTCCAAAAGGAACTGTTGAGATAGCATAATGTTGTGTTCCTTTACTGCAAGGATCTTTGCCTCCTCATAAAGATGATGTGGTGAGGTAATTTGTAGGCAGCCTGTTATAGTTCTTAGGGCTGTATTTTGGCAGCATTGAATATTTTTCTACTGATTGAATATTTTTCTACTTTGCGAAGCTGACCACACCGGAGCAGCATAATTTGCCACTGACCGACGAATCGCTTTACAGCAAGGTTTCTTTGTCCATCCCGCAGTACTGCCGGTAATTTATGCTTTATGTGGCATGTGCTGACGAAGTAAAAAGGCTGTCGAGTATGACTCCCAGGATTTTCGGGTGGTTCACTGTCGGAATCAGTACACCATCGATCCCGACGCCAAGTTTTAGGCTTACTTCTTTTGTCCAGGTGATAGGGTCGCTGACGATTAAGTTGGTTGTATCTTTAGGTTACATTCAGTGAAGAAATTGTGGATGATACTGAGATAACGATTCACCTTACCGCATAAATCTTCCACATTATGGCCGGTCACCATTATCGTACAGTCGTACGCATATGATATCACTTAAACGCCTTGCGGTAAAGCGGGGAGTTTAGATAGGTAAATGTTAAACAGAATTGGCGATAGGACTCCACCCTGAGGAACTCCCTGTTTGACTCTACGGTGTTTTGACCTCTGGTCTCTAAACACTACAAACGACTGACGACCACTCAGATAATTTACTATCCATCTCTTCAAATTTGTGGACAGCAGGATGTCCTGGAAAATGGGGGCATGGTTTACCGTGTCAAAGGCTTTTGACAAGTCAGGCGTTCTTAAACAAGACATCTACTGGTTTAAGCCTTGTGCGTAATGGCTGTTAATGCTGTGGCGGTGCTGTGCATTTTGCGGAATCCATGTTGGTGGCGAGCTGCTGATAGTTGGCGGGTCAGCTGGGGGAGAAGTAGAGCCTCGAATGTCTTCGCGACTGGTAACAGGAGAGATATCGGTTTGTACGATGATCCCACATTCGCGGGTTTCACAGGTTTTAGTATTCGGATCACTCTACCCACGTTCCAGACATCAGTTATAATAAGGCTAGTCATAGACAGATTTATAATACCTGTCAAGAAGTCAACTCCCCACTCACTGTGTTTTTGCATCAGCATGGAAATTCCGTCAGGGCCAATTGCCTTTGAAGGCTTAGCAGTACGGATGGCCCTTGCAACTTCCGCGGGCGTAAAAAGTTGTGGTGGGCCGATACTGGGAGATTATACGTTATCTACGTCGATATATGGCAATGGGTTTGCGCTTTAGCCTTTAGGCATACTGCGTCTTAATAGTTATTATAAAAATTGTAGGTCTATATATAGTCCAATTTTAAGGTCTTTGTACTTTAAATTCTAGATTTTATAAAGAAAAATCGTTTTTATATATAACTCACCTCCTTCGTCATCGCACAAATGCAGATCAATCCGCTGGCTAAAGAAATGATATGAAGTTTCTCGCACATCGAAGGCATTGAACGTTTTTAACTGATTGTTATGAGATGCATCGCTTTGGCGAGTTTGTTGTTGAGCTAATTGGGCCTGATACTCGGGAAGAGTCTAAAATACATACAAATTTTCAATTAAGTTATTAAACTTTCACAAAATTCTCAAAAAAAATCGGTGTTGCATTCTTTTAGGAGATCTGAAATCATTACAATTGAAATTGTATATAACAAAAGTTTGGTAATTTATTTGTGCAAATTGGGATTTTAATCAATGGAAATCGTATCATAATGACTTAGACATTAAAGCTTACACTTAATACGAATAAGTTTGATTATCAAAAACCTTTTCCTAACCTCCTAAAAGTATGCAACATGATTTTATTATAAAAAAAAATGCTCAAATTTCGATTTGTTTAGAAATCTTTATTACCTCCAATTTCTTGGCCGCCTTTGACTTTTGTGTCGCCGCCGTTGCCGACTTGATAAGACCCGACAAAGAGTCAACAAAATGTAAAGCCGCTTTCAACTGAGAATCAGTTAGCACCCAGAGTAAATCGTCTAAAATTAAAACCAAACGTGAAGCCAATAAAGTACAGTCGGACAGACGTTTTCTTATTGTTATGCGACATCGGGCATGATTGGTCAGTAAACGTAGGGGCGTTAGTGATTTATCCTGAGTAGAGCTGGCCTCAATGCGCACCGTTTGCCAAGACAATTCTTTGAATATCAATATAATGCCACGATGTGAGTCTTTAAGACGGGTAAAGCGTAAATCACCATTGGCCCATTTGGGAGTCTTCGACTCGACGCGTATGCGAGACATCTTGAATTAAGAAAATTTATTTATTTTTTTATTTTAGAGAAGGGAAATTTATTTAAATTACCTGCACGGAGGCTGTAAAGGCGGTACTTAAAAATTTTACATTAACTGTATTAACAATAATGGTAATGCCATCAACAACTTTATGAATAAAACTATATTTGCCCTGAGGTGCCTGCGGTAGAGAACCTGCCCCACCTCCGCCACTCCCCACACCATTTGGTGATTTGTTATCGCCTGTGCGGGATGTAGGATCACATGTTTCCACTGTTATATTAACTTCATCAAGTGTCTAAAATAAAGAAAATATTTAAGAGATTTGTAATTAAATGGCATTCAATTAAAGTTTTAATTGATAATCAATTTGTTGATTATAATTTAATTGACAGTTTCATTAGTTTAAATTAATTTAGAGTCCAAAAATTAACATAATCTTACTTCAACTGAAATCAATGCGATCAAAAGTTTAATTGATTTGATTAAGACTTTAATAGACTTCAATATGATAAAGATTCATTATAATCAATTCAATTAAATATTTAATTAAACTCACCAGCGTTATAGGAACACTTTTTAATTTTGTCCAACTTATACGAAATGATACATGATTGCACCAAGCCGATGTTAGACGCAACCATGAAGGCAACTCCAAGAGTTCGGTGAGCACAGCTTCATCCAATTGTAGATTAGATAATTCTCCTTCACCGCGAAAGGTACTTAAATTGATTTTATCTGACGATAGATTTTTTGTGTATCTAGAATAAAAGAAAAAGTTTAAAGGGGTTACTATAGATTTTTATTACATTTTTATAGAATTATTTACATATAAATATTTATTTCCCCCCTTGTATATAATTTCTAAAAGAGAGTATTTGAAATGTTTAGATTCCAATGGTCATATTATTTGACCCCTATGGTTCATTTTATTGTTTGCAGTTTTTTCTTATTGCTAAAAATGTCAATGTAATGAAAGCATTGTTTAGCATTCGAGTACCTAATATGAGTGGCAGTTTAGTTTTAACAGAGCTTACAAAGAATTCATTCATTGACTAGATTCGAATGTATGGCTGTTGTTATATTAAAAAAATACATGTCACTGACGTTGTACGTACCCATGGGACTCTTCTCAGTTCAGTCTCACAATGACGCTTCGCCTTAATAGAGAAGGTCTATAGGGAATCACCAGTTAAAAAGGTCTAACCTCGTTAGAAGACGGATGACTCTTCCGATGACATCCCAGAAGGTACTGCCTTGTTGATATTTGGCTATGTTCCTTAAGTGGTAAAACCTTCTTTTCCACTTGTAGGTGTCTAAGTACATTTTAACCCCACAAAACTAACACTATTTAATAAACAGTTAAAACTAACACCACGTAAAATTAACTATGGAATCTTTTCTAAATCGCTTTAGTCAATAAAAAATTTTACTTTAATGACTAAAACCATGTTCGTTTCATAGTCTAGCTCTAAGATCAACTCAACGACTTGAAGTTTTTTGTTTATATATGTATGTATATGCCATCGCTTAAAAATTATTGGAAAAAGCACTTGTTGAATTTGAAACCGTTTGGATCGTGTACCAACAATAACAAAAAAAAAAAACATTACAAGTCAAATTTATGTATGTTAGCTAGGTTAAATCAGCCAATTAAATGCTAAAATTTTAGGATAGGTTTTTGTCGGTGTTCTTACTTTGTCTACTAAGACATCACGTTCCAGAAAAACTTTCCATATAGTAAAGAACGTTTCTGATGATTTGCTTGGTGATGGTTGCAGATTCCTAGCAGTGGAAAAATATTTAACGCCCCGTAAATAACGCATAGCTCGTCAATGTTGTGCATTTATATAAGCACGTGTGTGTGCCTTAGCTTTTTCTCATTGGATAATAGTCTCCATTAGTTGTTTCCGAATTAGAGTAAAAGCGGTATAAACTCTTTTTTATGGGACTTATCAAAAAGACCATCCCAATTCTTGTGAACCGCCGTTGTATAGCAGAGCATACCAGAGGTCACAAGTTCAATCCTCGGCCAGACCCACTTGAAAACCGGAGGTCGTAATTCCGGATTGAACCATCTGGAAGGGTCGTACATCGCTTTTGCAAGACAATTTGATCTTCACAGTTGGTTCTAAAACGGACATCCGCACTGGATCGGTTGTTTTTCTGAAGAAGCAAAAAGTGTCTTGCTGCAGAAATTTTTGTCATATGGAAGGCCACAAATTGAATCCCTAGCAACATAACTGAAAACTGACTATATATGTACGTCGATAGACAGACTGCCCTTAAGGCGATGCAAGTACAAATCATCACCTTTAAACTAGTTAAAAAATAAAGATTAGCCCTAAAACAAAAATAGGGTTAAGCTGTTTTGCGTTCCGGTTCACTGCGACATCGAAGGCAACGAAACCGCAAGACTTGACTCGAACCAAGATTTGAGCCAAAAAGTGACAGCATAGCTTTCCCTATCTGTCACTTTATTATGGGTATTATGTCTTGGATCGGCAAGAAAACCACGAAAACTTGGGGTAATATGGTAGCCTGCAGAACATCTACAGCTTTATGGCATAAACCAAGCAGAACAAAATTCTAATGCAACAGCATTGAGATACCTTTAGAGCCAAGTGCTTTGGATGGTTAAGCATTATAGACAGCCTCTACAACATCGCTCGAAAAAAGGCTTATGATACGTCAAGGGTTGAAAGATTTTATGCCGTTCTCACTATTTTTAGTCTTATCTTTCTCGTTGTGTTTTGAATTGGCGACGAAAATGACTAGCACACTTCTTGGGTACTAACTGATTATTGCTACTAAATATTATTGTGGTTCTGTCATCTCGCTTCATTGGATGCGACAGAGATCCGACGGTTTACCCAGTTTACGAATTTCGGAGCTCATGTTGTAGGTATTCAAGTGATCTGTCCATTTGCTTCTTTATATTCACAGACCACCTTTTTGATCTCCAGATTAAGATTAAGATCAATTCTGCGTACATCGTTCCGCTGCTCTGCTAGCTCTGCGTTATTCTCTTTTAAGTTAATTAACTGTATTGTACTAGCGGAAACAAACTAGGCGATTAGTATGCTTTCTTCTGGTTTATGTGTCGGTCGAGAGAGATCCCCAAGGGTCTGAGTCAAGAAAGATAAAAGAAGAAGAAGATAAAAGAAGTAGAAGAAGACTGCACTGTATGATGGAGATTAACACTAAGCCTCCTTCGTTACTGCTGAAGCGGTCCGTCCAATCTCAAAGTATTTAGTTTTTTTCTTAGAGAGCCATGAAATAAATTACATGACGCAATAAATAGTTCTCAAGCGAAATTGAGGTGGACTGGCCTCTAGTATCATTCGATTTAATATCAATAGTTGTTTTCAGTGGATTTTTCGTAAGCCGCAACAGTTTGCAAATAAGCGCAAGTCCCAGCTTAAAGTCAACATAACTTATGCCTTGGGTCAAATCCCAACTGATCCGTGTCATAAAAAATTAGACATTTCGGATGCGCTTCACTCAAAGAATCCGTATCACATATAAGAACGATGTATTTGAAACAGGGACCGAATTTAACTGTTATTTTTGAATTTTTGATTAAAAAAAGTAACCTGAAGGAAAAGTCGGAGAATTAAACCAAGTATACCATTTTGATAGTCTTAAACCAAATTTTCATAAAATGCGATGCTTTTTAAAAATCGGATTTTTATTTTTAAGAAAAATATAACAGTTATTTTTGGATTTTTATTTTTTGAGTAAAACTAACAGTTATTTTTTAACTTTTGTTTTTTCGAGCAAAAACAACAGTTATTTTTGACTTTTATTATTTTGAGCATGAATAAATGTTATTTTTTGACTTTTATTTTTTCGAGCAGAAATAAAAGTAATTTTTGTCTTTTCAACCCCAATTATGATTGCAAAACTCAACTCCAATAATTTTTAAGCATATGTAAATTATTTTTACTGAAAAATTATCTTTGTTTGAAAAATTTTTTTAATAAATATAATAAATTAATCATGAATTTAAACAAAAATAACTTTTATTTCTGCTCGAAAAAATAAAAGTCAAAAATAATTGTTTTTTTTATCGAAAAAATAAAAGTCAAAAAATAACTTTTATTTTCTGACTTGTACGATAAAAATTATAACAGTTACGGCCCCTGATTTGAAACTAGTAAAGCATTTCGATGATAACCCCACACACATCGTTTTATTTAAATTTAAAAATATAAAACACTTAATGAATCCCCGTTTATTTAATTAGTGTTAGTTTAACGCTGCCATGATTGAGTTTTAAATTAGGCATAAAATTCAAAAATTTATTTTATACGTTTTTTTTTTATTTTTAATTAGATTTTCTCAGTGTGATTTTACAGACATAATTTGATTTGCTGAATAACAATCAATGACCCCTGATGTATTCATAAAATATGATATTTATCTAAAAAAATATATAAAATTAATTCATGGATGCATGAAAATTTTCAACAAAAATTCGTTATAAAATTTAGTTTCCCCAATTGCCTTTAAATGATTGGTTTTAATATTGTATAGAATAACTTTATTTTTTTTTAATTTCCCTAACTTTGCTGAATTATTTCGAAAGTTGGCCAATCATTTATTTGCATTAATTATTAAAAAAAAAACAAATCTTAATAAATACAAGTCTTAGGTTTACCCTATATTAAATATTTAAAACTTTTACCCATTAATTCTACTCCATTCTAAGGATTTATTTGCTTAAAATTCAAAGTAAATATACTAGGACATAGTAAATGTGAATGTAAATATGTTCGTACACATACACACACGCACACAAACATATGTAGCTATGAATATTTTTACTAGAGCTACAAGTACTGTCATGTACTAGAGGGAACTTAGTAGGTATTATATATTCATAGACATAACGGTATTTATATAGAAAATGTTTATAAATGATTTATTTTCCATTTTTTCTTAACATACAAATATAAGTACATGCATATGTTTGTAGGTATTCCTACAAAGTCTTTAAAGTCCTGTGTATGATTGTATATATGGATGTATGTAAGAGCAAGAGTATACTATATATCTGAGTTTGTGTTTGTTGACAACGCCACTTAGTTTTACTAGAAGCCTTTATACAAAAGCCCGAGGTAACTCTATGGGTTTTGACTAGAGTGTAAATACAAACATGACCTTAAAGCTATATTTAAGTATGTAAGGCAGGCATACATACAAATATTTGTTGGTAATATAGACTTTATACCCTACATTAGGTTAATACATTAGATATAGTACAGTTTCGGTTTCAGTCAAGGCTTTATTCTTAGCTCTAAAATTTTTGTATATAAAAAACTTTTATCAAAAATTTTTCTATGGAAAATTTTTTTATCAAAAATTTTTCTATGAAAAATTTTTTTATCAAAAATTTTTCTATAAAAAATTTTTTTATCAAAAATTTTTCTATAGAAAATCTTTTTATCAAAATTTTTTTTTATCAAAAATTTTTCTATAGAATATTATTTCATCAAAAATTTTTCTATAAAAAAATTTTATCAAAAATTTTTTATAGAACATTTTTTTTATCAACAATTTTTCTATAGAAAGAAGATTTGAACATTTTTTGATATAAAAATATTTTTATCGAAAAATTTTGTAAAAAAAATATAATTTTTATCGAACAATTTTCCAAAGAAAAATATTTTTACTAAAAATTTTTTGATCGAAAACTTTTTTAACATAAATTTTCTATAGAAAGTTTTTTAATCAAAAATTTTTCTATAGAAATTTTTTTTTATCAAAAAATTTTCTATAGAAAATTTTTTTAACAAAAATTTCTTTATAGAAAATTTTTTTATCAAAAATTTTTCTATATAAAATTTTTTTATCAAAAAACTTTCTATGGAAAATTTTTTTTCAAAAATTTTTCTATAGAAAATTTTTTTATCTAAAATTTTTCTATAGAAATTTTTTTTATCAAAAATTTTTCTATAGAAAATTTTTTTATCAAAATTTTTTTTATCAAAAATTTTTCTATAGAACATTATTTCATCAAAAATTTTTCTATAAAAAAAATGTTTATCAAAAATTTTTCTATAGAAAATTTTTGTATCAAAAATTTTTTATAGAACATTTCTTTTATTAACAATTTTTCTATAGAAAGAAGATTTGAAAATTTTTTGATATAAAAATATTTTTATTAAACATTTTTATCGAAAAATTTTGTAAAAAAATATAATTTTTATCGAAAAATATTTTTACTAAAAATTTTTTGATCGAAAATTTTTTTAACATAAATTTTCTATAGAAAGTTTTTTAATCAAAAATTTTTCTATAGAAATTTATTCATAAAAAATTTTTCTATTGAAAATTATTTCATCCAAAATTTTTCTATAAAAAATTTTTTTATCAAAGATTTTTTTTGATAGAAAGAAGATTTGAAAATTATTTGATATAAAAATATTTTTATAGAAAATTTTTAAAGAAAAATATTTTTATCGAAAAATTTTCTAAAAAATATAATTCCAAAGAAAAATATTTTTACTAAAATTTTTTTAATCAAAAATTTTGATCGAAAATTTTTTTATAAAAAAATTTTTCTATAGAAAATTTTTTATCAATTTTAAATCTACTATAGAAAAATTTTTGATAAAAAAATTTTCTATAGAAAAATATTCTATAAAAAAAATTTTCCATAAAAAAATTTTCTGTAGAAAAATTTTTGATAAAAAATTTTCTATAGAAAAATTTTCTATAGAAAATTTTTTTTTATCAAAAATTTTTTTTATAAAAAAGAAAATTTTTTATCAAAAATTTTTCTATAGGGAATTTTTTTATCAAAAATTTTTCTATAGAAATTTTTTTTCTCAAAAATTTTTCTATAGAAAATTTTTTTATCACAAATTTTTCTAGAGAAATTTTTTTCATTATAAATTTTTCTATAAAAAATGTTTGATCAAAAATTTTTCTATAGAAAATTTTTTTATCAAAAATTTTTCTATGGAAAATGTTTTAACAAAAAATTTTCTATAGAAATTTTTTTACTCAAAAATTTTTCGATAGAAATTTTTTCTCAAAAATTTTTCTATAGAAAATTTTTTTGTCAAAAATTTTTCCATAGAAAATTTTTTTTGATCAAAAATTTTTCTATAGAAGATTTTAAATTTTCTGATACAAAATTATTTTTATAGAAAATTTTTAAAGAAAAATATTTTTATCGAAAAAATTTCTAAAAAATATAATTTTTATCGTTAGCTCTTTTCTCTAGCCCTAAATGTAGGCTAATTTACATCATTCCTTAAGTCATATCCAGCAAAAGCTTCTAGTAAAATGTTTCCCCTAGCGTTTGTATGAAAATTACGCCATTTAACTCTCCAATAGTTCAAATCTTCTGCAATGACTTTAGGATTACTCATAGTCCCAAGTCATTGTCTCTGGTTATAGAGTTTAGTCAAAGTCTGCAGTCACAGTAGAAGGGTATATAAAATTCGTTATAGATTCATACATTTTTATATCTAAAGAATTTCTACTACACACAAGTAACAAATGCCTACAGTGACTGTCAGTATTTCAACAAATATTAAGACTCTGCTAAACACCACAGGATTTGTTTTAACAACAAACAAAAAAGGGAACACGACAGCAGCAACAACAAACATTGACACAAAGCCAGTGACTGGATCTCCACATACTCAGAAAAACCACTTACTTTACACACAAATTTGTTACATTAAAGTGCAATAACCCAACAAACAAGTGTTTAGTGGTATTTTTTTTTTTTGTTTTTTTTATCCGATTTTCCTTTAGTTCAAAAAACTATCTTATAACAAATTTATTTTTAAACCTAAATTTCAAATGTCTCTTGTCTTTCAATTGAAATCAAATAAAAGGATTTAAATTTGATTTTTATAAATAAGCTCAAGTAATATCAAATATTTATGTGAAATCTTTTCAAATCGTCTTTATTGAGAAATTAGAGATGTCTTTAGTATTTTCTTGGTATCATTTTAGGTGAAGTGGAAGACATTTTGTTACAGTTAAGTAGAAAATTAAACCATTATAAACATATGGCTTAAGTTGAAACGGTTTATAGGAATTTAAGATGATATTTATATTTTATAGAGCTTTAATAAAAAAGAGGGTGATTATGGAAAATTTATTGTTATGAGAGCATCATTTTTGTTTTAGTAACTTTAAGATTTAAAATTCTTAAACATCTGCCTTTACATAATATAAGTATTTACAATAAAAATTATATTATGTATTCAAGAGACAAATATTCAAAAAAAAATTGGAGTCTTTTATTTTTTGTTCTTTTTAACAATTTTGTATATGCCCACTTTTCAACGCTTTTATAGAAAGAAACATTTACGATAATTACATGCAAAAGACAGCAGCAGCCTCTAAAATTTACTAGCCTTTGAATGCTCCAGCTAGCACAAAATAAAAATTTGAAAAAAGAACGAACACGAAAAAAAATTTTAACTTTTAAGCGAAATTTTAAATGCAGGGAAAATATTGGAAACTAGGATATGCTTTCAATAATATTAATACAAGAAAGGGTCAGGTTAATAAGAATATGAAATAAAATTTTTTTATATTTATTTAAAATTGTAAGTTTTTTTCGTTTACAATCTTTGCCATTAAAAAGAAAATGAAAAGTATCATTCCAACATTTGTATATAAATTTTGATTATTCATAAATGTTATTTTATTATTTATGTATTACGATGAATACATACAAAAATAAAGAAAATAAGTGAAACAAGTAAGAGTGTTATATTCGGCTGTCCCGAATCTTATATACCCACCCCATCAGTTGTATTAAATTTAGAAACATATCTCATATATCTACGAGGGAGCAGCAAATTCAAAATATGGACCGAATTGGAAAAAAGTTGTTACACTAGTTGGTATTGTTGCTAAATATTTGGACTAAATTCGGTTGCATGAGCTTTATAGTCTAACATGTTAAATTATATATGTAAGTGGTTTCCCTTAGGGTTTGCAGTTCGGTTTTAACCGAAACCGAAACCTCGGTTTTTTATGCCTCAAAACCGAAACCGAAAACCGTAGAAAAAGCCGCGGTTCTAGCTATTTATTTTTCAAAATTTTTGGTTGGTATTATTCAGAAATAACATTAGCTTAAAGAGTGCTCTAAATAAAATTTGTAGTTGGATTTTCTTAAATAAAAATCAAACCTTTTAATATAAAAACTCTACAAAATACGCAAATATAATGACATATTATACAAAATCATTTAGCATTAAAATGTTTACTTAGTACTTGGGTTTTGCAAAATTATCGACTTTTTTCGGAAACCCTCCCATTAAAGATTTTACAGTTGCTTCTGATACCTTTTTGGAGCATGTGTTCCACCTGCGCTTAAAATCGGACATGTTCTTGGAAATCTTTCCTCTGTTCTTCAATTTCTTTTTTACCAGAGCCCAATACCTTTCCACAGGCCGAAGTTCTGGACAGTTAGGCGGATTTGCCTCTCGTGGTACAAAAATTACATTATTCTTTGAGTACCACTCAAGTGCCTTTTTTCCACAATGGCATGATGCCAAATCGGGCCAAAAAAATGTAGTCACTCTGTGCTCTCTTAAATAGGGTAACAACCGTTTTTGTAGGCACTCCTTTTTATAAATTTCTGTGTTTATTGTGCCAGATGCCACAAATACTTTACTTCTTTTGCCACAACTGCAAATAGCTTGCCACACGAGAAACTTCTTAGGGAATTTTTTTTTGTTTTTTTGTGCGAAACTCTTGCCGAACATTGCCCCGTTTATCAGCAACATAAAAATCTTGACCAGGAAGTTGAGAAAAGTCTGCCAGTACGTATGTTTCATCATCCATCACACAACAGGTGTATTTTTTATAAAATCAGACTTCAATTTTTTCGCTCGTTTTTTTGCTTCTAAGTTCTTTATAGCATTGCGATCTGGAACCTTTTGGACTTTGTATGTCTTCAGTCCAGCATAAGCTCTGACTCTATGTGCAAAATTCGTAGAACATTTCACCGTACGAGCTGCTTTTCTTAAAGAAGTGTTAGGCACTCTTCGAAAGAGTCGCTCGACTTCTTTTGCCTTACCAATATCTGTAGGACCTTTTTTCCTCCCTGATTCAGGTTTTCTTTCAATGCTCAGGTTTTCCTTATACCGTCTGATGGCATTAGAAACCGTTCGAGGGTCAACTTTCAAATTTTTAGCTATTTTTTTAAAAGTCCATGACGGATTTTTTTGAAAAGTTTTAATTATATTTTCACGAACTTTTTTTCGCAGTCCATTTTGATTGAAATAACTATTGAAAATTAATAATTTCTAAAATAATAGTGTCTGACATATCTATAGAAACTAACTTGATCAAAAAATAAATTATTTCTTGCACTATGGATAAATTTTGTCTAAAATAGTAAATGCATATTTTTTTTAGAACACTCTTTATCATACATTTGCACGTAATTTGTCTCTTTAATGAAGCAGAAGAATGAAACAAGCAAAAGGTGTTTACAATGAACGAATGGATAGGTGTAAGGGGAAGACGATATGTGAACGTAAGTATTCACGATTCTCATGGTAAATTTTATAACCAGGGCCTGGGTATTTTAGGAACGTGTAATTTCAAGCAAACGCAAGGAACCAGTAGACAAAGGCTAATGGAGTTTGATATTTTACTTAATACAAACATCGTAGCATGTACGATAGATAAAGCAGCAGCCAATATCAAATTTACATCTGAAAATCCATTTTGAAGACGGCGACGATGAAATTTTGACTCATTTAAAACCGATTTCCTATATATATTTGAACCTAGAGGCTTTAAGAAAAATTGTTCGGTATTTAAAAAATTCGTCAGTTCATTATAATATTTTACAAACAAGCGTAAAAAAGCATCCTAATCGTGAATTAAGTTTACTCATAGATTTCTGCTTCTAAAACAAAGTATTCATGAAAGTTTACAAATGCTGTCGACCTTAGATTTGCTTCATTCTATCGACTTTGAAATTGTAAATTCTTGAAAATATTTGCTATTTGTAAAAATTACTATTGAAGCAATTTGTCGCTCGGATGCAAAAATTATTCACGCTAAAGGGGCTCTGCAGTTTCTCCAAAAGAAACAAGACTTATTTAAGAAATCCCTCATATTTAAAAAACCTGAATTATTTTCCTGAATTTTAGTATTAAATTATAATAGCTGTATTCCAGAACTACCAATACTGTACAATATTGTACAATTTTTAACCAGAAATTACAATTAAGTCATATTATTTCAGTACAGGAACACTTTCCTGTAGTTTCTGATTAAAACTTGTACAATATTGTACAGTATTGGTAGTTCTGGAACACAGCTAATATGTTTTAATGAAGTAATCTAAATTTTCCTACAAATTTAAACTGAAATAGTTTATTTAAAAAACCGAAAACCGAACCGAAACCGGCCGGTTTTGGGTGTTTTAAAACCGAAACCGCGGTTTCTCATTTTCACGGTTTTTTGCAAACCCTAGTTTCCCTAGTATTTACTTTGAACCAAATTCGTTATCGTAACCGATAACGAAGTTAGGATAAAGATGTTGATAGTAATACGGCAGGTCCATATATTTTGTTTGGAGTTCCTAATGTATCTACCGTATATAATGTCTGTAATCTTTTTGATTGTAGATATAATGTTATATATATAAGAATTATAGCCAAATGTTGACCGATTGTAACAAAATTTCACACACTGGCTGGTATTTATATAAAGCTTATTTTTTTTTAAATTTAGTGGCAATAGCTGTCACAGTTTCTAATTTAATAGCTTTTAACTAAAATATTTTTTGGTTTCCGGGAGTGTTTTTTATATGAAAGCAATAGTCAAATATGAACCGATTCCTATAAAATTTGATATACTGACCAATAGTTGCATAAAACTTCCCTATTCTAAATTTAGTCGTCATAGCTATTACATTTGTATTCAATTTTTCAGCATTAATGTGATTCCTGGGGCGAGGTTATATGGGAGCTTTAACTAAATGTGAAGCGATTTTGACCATTTTCAATACATAACTTTCTTTAGATATCAAAAATACCTTTGTAAAATTTTGTCCCTGCCGAAAAGAGCTAGTTTCGTTAAGGCGCCATTGCGCTTTTATCTGACGGACATAAACCCCCTTTTTCTTTTTGTATTTTTGTGTTTCCGTAAGTTTTTTATATGGGAGATATGGTCAAATGGTGAGCGATTGTGACAAAATTTTGCACACTGGCTGGCATTTACATAAGACTTCCATGTGCTAAATTTTGTGGCCAAAGCTAATACAGTTAATCATTTATTGACATTTAAGTGTATTTAGGCTGTTTCCGTAAGTTTTTTGTATGGGAGCTATGTGCTGCCTAGTACTTACGTAAAACTTATACATACCAAATTTTATCATCATAGCTGTTGTAATTTGTCATTTATTAGCAAATAAACGATTAGCATAGACGAGGTTATACGGGAGCTATGGTCAAATGTGAACCGATTCCGTCCGATTTCAGTACCAAAATTTTCCAAGAAATAAAGAATATTTTCTCTTCGACTTTTTTTTAGTTTTTGACCCATTATGCATTCAATATTAAGCCCATAATTAAAAAAAATCTTGAACCGTTTAATGCTAACAAATTTTCAAAGTCCAATATTTTTCGCTGATAGAAAAAAGTGCATTTTTTCTCAAAAAGATGGTATCAAATTTTTAGTTTTTAAGAAGAAGTTTTTGATAAAAAGTACTTTTTTATAAGGAGAACATTTTTGTAACTATATATGACCCTCTGGGATCAGTTATATTTGTTAATAAATTTTTTCCAAAAAAAAAGTTTAAGTCAGTGCAAAATTCCCTTTCTGTAAAGCATTACAATAAGTTAAGGCAACATTTTTCAACTTTCTGAAATGCAGTTATGTAGTTCCATAAATTCTCTTTAGATTACAAAAATAAAAAGTAGTGCAAGTTCATAAAAAATCGAATTTTATAAAAAAATGACAAATTTTTATACATTATAATTTTAATTGCAAAAAAGGTCAATTGGGTTATTATTTCTTGTTTCTATAAAAAATGTTCTTATCAAAAATTTTTCTATACAAATTTTTTTTTAAACATTTTTCTATAGAAAATTTTTTTATCAAAAATTTTTCTATACAAAATTTTTCTATACAAAATTTTTTTTCAAGAATTTTTTAAATAAATTTTTTTTATCAAAAATTTTTAAATAGAAAATTTTTTAATCAAAACTTTTTCTAAAGAAATTTTTTTATCGAAAAATTTTTTTCTATAAAAAATTTTTTATCAAAAATTTTTCTATAATTGTTTTTTTTTTTAACTTTTCTATAGAAATTTTTTTTTAATTTTTCTATAGATTTTTTTTTTAATTTTTCTATAAAAAATTTTTTTATCAAAAATTTTTCTATAGAAAATTTTTCAACAAAAATTTTTCTTTAGAATTTTTTTTTCAAACATTTTTTTATGAAAATTATCTTATCAAAATTATTTCTATAAACAATTTTCGATAGAGCTTTTTTATCAAAAATTTTTCTACAAATTTTTTTATCAAAAATTAAAAAAAAAAATTTTTTTTTTCAAAAATTTTTCTATAGGAATTTTTTTTTTCAAAAATTTTTCTATAGAAAATTTTGTTAGCAAAAATTGTTCTATAAAAAACGAAATAAATAAACCTAGACCTCAAGCTCATTTGTTCCTAAAAAAATTTTATATCAAAATTTTTTTATCAAAAATTTTTCTATGGGAAATTTTTCTATAGAAAATTTTTCTATAGGAAATTTTTCTATAGAAAATTTTTCTATAGGAAATTTTTCTATAGAAAATTTTTCTATAGGAAATTTTTCTATAGAAAATTTTTCTATAGGAAATTTTTCTATAGAAAATTTGTCAATAAAAAATTTTTTTATCAAAAAATTTTCTATAGAAAATTTTTTTATAAAAAATGTTTCTATAGAAAATTTTTTTATTAAAAATTTTTCTATAGAAAACTTTTTTATCAAAAATTTTTCTATAGAAAATTTGTTTTATCAAAAATTTTTCATTTAAAATTTTTTATCAAAAATTTTTCTATTTAAAATTGTTAATCAAAAAATTTTCTATAAAATTTTTTTATCAAAAATTTTTCTATAAATAATTGAAAAATTTTCTATAAAAATTTTTTATCAAAAATTTTTCTATAAAAAACTTATTTATCAAAAAAAAAAATTTTAAGAAATTTTTTTTAAATTGGTATTTCTTCAATGTGTAGTTCTAATGTTCAAATCAAAAAATTTTTTTATCAATAATTTTTCTATAGAAATATTTTTTTATTGAAAATTTTTCTATAGAAAAAATGTTTTTTCGAAAATTTTTCTATAGAAAAATTTTTTATCGAAGATTTTTCTATTGAAAATTTTTCTATAGAAAATTTTTCTATAGAAAAATTTGTCTATAGAAAATTTTTTTAATCAAAAATTTGTGTATAGAAAATTTTTTTATAAATAATTTTTCTATAGAAAAATATTTTTATCGAAAATTTTTCTATAGATTTCTTTTTCCCTAGAATCATATATTTTTTGTTTTGCCTTTTCTTAAAGAAAGCGGCATTAACTGACTTTGTTAACATCTAAATATCAACTGAATGATTTTAATACTCATTTTCACGAGTTTTATTAATGATTGTGTTATTGACGAAAATTACAAAAAGTCTTCGGCTCCTGGTGTTATGGACTGCCGAACTTTATATATCATATCATTTTCTTACTTGATTTTTGTTTTTAAGTATTTATACTTTATCTTCGAATAAGAAACTGATTTAAGTGGAATCGTGGACCGTTATCGATTTTAAATCTTAAATATTCTTATTATTGATATTTCAGTTTCATAAGACTGAAATCTTTAAAAAAATATATATATTATTACCGATTTTCTTTATGGCTCAAATTCACTATCTCAAATTATGTATATCCTAGAACTTTTTTTTTTGTCTCAATAACAAACAAAAAAAAAATTTGCAGTTACTTAAAAAATGGTTTTAATGTTAAAGAAATAACAAAAGGCACAGCTAATTAGAATTTATAATGATAACAAATTTAAATTATAATACGAGTAAAAAAACAAACTGAAAATGAAACCAAGAAAAAGTTAAGACAAGCAGATATTTTACAATTCAAAATACTAGTATAAGCCCTAAGATACTCCCATAATACTAAATGTCAGAACAAGTATCTTTACGGCTTTATATGTAAATTTTATACATTTTAAAATCTATGTAAGAATAATATTGTATTTATATTATTCATAACATTTACCTTATCCTTAATGTCCTTTCAGAATTTTGTATGTCTGTAAATGTAACCGAGTATTCTACAGGTTTTTGCAGCTGCTTTACAATTTACATTTAAAGAAAATATGAATAAATGTATGAAAACGTTGAAAGTTTTTTTTTATATGTCTTACTTATCGTTATCATCATTATCTCTCTCGTAACCTTTGTCAAACTTTACGCTATTTTCTGCTTAAAGCTGTCATGTTTTAATTAAATTGTGACTATTATCCTGCTGTGGCTGGCTTTCACTTACAGAAAGTAAAAGCGAGCGTTATACAAAATTTTACGAGAACGAAGTCATTCTTTTTTCTTTCTTTTCAAAGTTGGATTACAAGGATTTATTTGCAAAAGTTTTGTCTGCCAAATAATGTGATTTATCTAAAACTTCAACATAATAGTCGATAGATATTAATAAAGTTGTGAAATCAAACAAGTTTAAATGGGATGTGATAAGGCAGATTTATTAGGATTTATCAAGAATTATTTAAGAGGATTTTCAATAAGTTTGAAGACAAATCGAAAATTATTTGTTTAAGGTATTCAAGAGATTTGTATTAGGAATTTTGAGAATTAGATCGATTATATTCAAGAAATACTTATGCAGTAATTCTCATCTTAAGTGAAAGGAATTAATAATAATTTAAAAGTATTTTCGTTTTTGTTCATTTTTAAAGTATTAATGGGGCCCTCAACAATATGCAACATTATTTATTGCCACAATATAAACGCTTCATCGTAACGTATGATTTATATGTATTTCATGTTTATTACAAATTACTCATACGTCATGTATCACAAATTAAATGGCTTATAAGCAGAGAAAAGAAAAAAAATCGTCAACAGAGTTGCCGTTTTTTCTACTTTGAACTAAAATAGGTATTATTTTCAATGTGTAGTTCTGATGTTTAAAAAGGAAAAAGTTTTCTACTAAATTCTTTAAAAAAATTTATCAAAAATTTTTTCTTTAAAAAATTTTTTATCGAAAATTTTTCTTTAAAAAAATTTTTTATCAAAAATTTTTCTTTAAAAAATTTGTTATCAAAAATTTTTCTTTAAAAAATGTTTTTATCAAAAATTTTTCTTTAAAAAATTTATCTTTAAAAAATTTTTTTATCAAAAATTTTTCTTTAAAAAATTTTTTATCAAAATTTTTTTTTTTTTAAATTTTTGTATCAAAAATTGTTTATCAAAAATTTTTTATCAAAAATTTTTTTTTTTTTTAAGTTTTTATCAAAAATTTTTCTTTGTAAAAAGCAGAAAAGAAGAAAATTTTTTTATGAAAATGTTTTGTATAGAAAATTTTTTTATCAAAATTTTTTTTATCACAAATTTTTCTATAAAAAAGTTCTTAATCAAAAATTTTTCTAAAACATTATCAAACATTATACAAAATTTTTTTTTTATATTTTTAATGAAGATTTTTCTTTAAAAAAAATTTTTATCAAAAATTTTCTATAAAAAAATATTTTGATCGAAGATTTTTCTATAAAAAATATTTCGATCGAAGATTTTTCTATAGAAAATTATTTTTATCAAAGATTTTTCTATAGAAAATTTTTTTAACCATAATTTTCTATAGAAAAATATTTTTATCGAAAATTTTTCTTTAGAAAAATATTTTTTTTATTAAAAATTGTTCTATAGAAATTTTTTTATCAAAAATTTTCTATACAAAAATATTTTATCGATGATTTTTCTATAGGAAAATTTTTTATCGTAAATTTTCTAAGGAAAATACTTTTAATGAAAATATTTCTATTGCAAAATATTTTTATTGAAAATTTTTCTACAGAAAAATATTTCTATAGAAAATTTTTTTGTAGAAAAATATTTTTATCGAAATTTTATTTTATAGAAGAATATAAAAAATTTTTCTATTGAAAAATTTTTTTTAAGAGGTTTTATTATTTTATCAAAAATTTTCTATAGAAAAATATTTGTATCATAAATTTTTCTATAGATATTATCAAAAATTTTCTATACAAAAATATTTTTATCAAAGATTTTTCTATGGGAAAATTTTATTATCGAAAATTTTCTAAATAAAAATATTTTTATCGAAAAATTTTCTGTAGAAAAATATTTTTATCAAAGATTTTTATACAGAAAAATATTTTTATTTTAAAGTTTTTTATAGAAAAATATTTTTTAGAAATTTTTTCTATAGAAAATATTTTTTATCAAAAATTCTTCAATCAAAAATTTTTTTATTAAAAATTTTCTCTAGAAAAATATTTTTATTGAAGATTTTTCTATATAAAAATATTTCTATTGAAGATTTTTCTATTGAAAAATATTTTTATCAAAGATTTTTCTATAGAAACATTTTTTATCAAAAATTTTCTGTAGAAAAATATTTTTATCCAAAATTTTTGTATAGAAAAATATTTTTATCAAAATTTTTTTTATAGAAAAATATTTTTATCGATTTTTTTTTTTTATCGAAAAATATTTTTATCGAAACTTTTTCAATAGGAATAAATTTTTATAGAAAATTGTTAAATTTTTCTATAGAAAATTCTTTTATGAAAAAGTTTTCTTTACAAAAGTTTTTATCAAAATTCTTTTACAGAAAATTTCTTACCAAAAAAATTTTCTAAAAATTTTTTTACCAACAATTTTTTTTAGAAAATTTTTCTATAGAAAAATATTTTTATCGAAGATTTTTCTATATATTTTATAGAAAATATTTGTATAGAAAAATTTTTCTAAAAAAAAAAATATTTTTATCGAAGAAAACTTTTTTATCAAAAATTTTATATAGAAAAATATTTTTATCAAAAATTTTCTATAGAAAAATATTTTTATCAAAGATTTTTCTATAGAAAAATATTTTTAACGACTATTTTTTTAGAAAAATATTTTTATCAACAATTTTTCTTCAGAAAAATATTTTTATCAAAAATTTTTTTTCCACAGAACATTTTTTCTATAAAAAAATGTTTTTATATTTTCTTTAACAAAACCACACCAACCAACTTTGCTTATATCCAAATCTCAACTGAATGCTAATACTAATTTTCACGATCATAATATTTATGAAAATTACTAAAAGTCATCGGCTTCTGGTGGTATGGGTTGCCTTGGACAAAGTTAGCTTAAAAACTACTATCAAGGAAAATTTTACATAATCATCAAAGCCAGCAAATAATGACATTATTTCAATATAAAGACTATTTAAGTTTCATAAGAATAAATGCATAAACAAGTCCTGTTTTGTCTGCTTTAATTCTTCTTAAAAGGAACAAAAAAAATCTTAAAATAATTCTACTATCCACAGTCCATTCTTGACAACACCCTCAAACATAAAAGACCCTAGGAGTTTTGGTTTTCTTTCAATTCAAGCCTTAAGGCAAAATGCGACACTCAATTGTGTATCATATCTATGTAGATTATGTCTTTTGACTTCTATTTTGCGAGGGTTGATAATAACAATGACAAGCAAAAATTAAATATTTAACAATAATAAATGGTTGCTAATAAAAGCAAATATAAGATGAAGATACAAATTTCAAAAGGTCATGAAAATGAAATCGAAAATTTTCTAATTTCTAAAAAATTTCTTTAGAAAAGTTTCTAATGAAAAATTGTTATAGGAAACAAATTTTCTATAGAAAGTTTTCTACTGAAAAATTTCTATAGAAAATTTTCTATTGAAAAATTTCTATAGAAAATTTTCTATTGAAAAATTTCTATAGAAAATTTTCTATTGAAAAATTTCTATAGAAAATTTTCTATTGAAAAATTTCTATACAAAATTTTCTATTGAAAAATTTCTATAGAAAATTTTCTATTGAAAAATTTCTATAGAAAATTTTCTATTGAAAAATTTCTATACAAAATTTTCTTTTAAAAAATTTCTATACAAAATTTTCTTTTGAAAAATTTCTATAGAAAATTTTCTATTGAAAAATTTCTATAGAAATTTGTTTATTGAAAAATTTCTATAGAAATTTTTTATTGAAAAATTTGTATAGAAATTTTTTATTGAAAAATTTCTATAGAAATTTTTTTATTGAAAAATTTCTTAAAACAATTTTATATTTAAAAATTTTTAAAGAAAATTTTGTATTGAAAAATTTCTACAGAAAATTTTCTATTGAAAAACTTCTATAGACAATTTTCGGATGAAACATTTCTATAGAAAATTTCTGTTAAATTTTTTAATGAAAAATTTCCATAAAAAATTTTCTATTAAAAAATTTTTATAGAAAATTTTCTTATAAAAAATTTTTATTGAAAATTAAAAAAAAATTTTCTATAGAAAATTTTTTATCAAAAAATTTCTATTAAAAACTCTCTAAACAAAATTTTTTAATGAAAAATTTCTATAGAAAATTTTCTATTCACAAATTTCTATAGAAAATTTTCTAATTAAAAATTTTTATTCAAAATTTTTTAATTAAAAATTTTTTTTTTTGAAAAATTTCTGTAGAAAATTTTTTATTGAAAAATTTGTATCGATTTTTTTTTTTAAATTAGAAAATTTTTTATTAAAAAATTTCTACAGAAAATTTTCTTATGAAAAATTTTTATAGAAAATTTTATACTGAAAATTTCTATAGAAAATTTTATATTAAAAAATTTCTATAGAAAATTTCCTAGAGAAAAATTTTAATAAAAAATTTTCTAATGAAAAATTTCAATAGAAAATCTTCTAATAAAAGCTCTCTATAGAAAAATTTCTATAAAAAATTTTCTAATGAAAAATTTCTATAGAAAATTTTCTATATGAAAAATTTCTATAGAAAATTTTATAATGAAAAATTTCTATAGAAAATTTTCTACAGAAAATTTTCTATTAAAAAATTTTTGTAGAAAATTTTATATTAAAAAATTTCTTAAAAAAATTTCCTAATGAAACATTTCTATAGAAAATTTTCTAATGAAAAATTTCTATAGAAAATTTTCTAATGAAAAATTTCTATAGAAAATTTTCTAATGAAAAATTTCTATAGAAAATTTTGTATTGAAAAATTTCTATAGAAAATTTTCAAATGAAAAATTTCTGTAGAAAATTTTGTAAGGAAAAATTTCTATAGAAAATTTTCTAAAGAAAAATTTCTATGCAAAATGTTTCAATATAAAATTTTTTCAATCTCATTCTCTAGTAAAATAATTAGCATTCTTTTCTTTTTTATGATGTCATAAATACCAAACTCAGTTTCCTATTAATTGAAATTGTTGATCTCAATATTCATTTACATTTTATTTCAATAACTTGAATATTTGTCTTTTATTATTAACAATTTGACTTTATTAACTTCCAGCCAAGAAATAATTGGAGAAAAACACATTCGTAAATGGTATAAGAAGTAATAATACATTTCAGTGCCAAAGTTGGCCTGAAGGCTGTGATGATGATGCCTGTGGAGCTTTTGTGAATGCGATTGTGTGTGTGTGTATGTTGTCTAGGATGGAATGGTTTACACATGTTAAAATATCGTCTTTTGTTGAGAGTGTTTATGTTAGACAACCCAGGGTTAAAAATGCCACATATTCCAAGTGTATTCACCCTCAATGATTTAAATAAGAAAGTGATAAAGGCCAAGTGAGGTCTTAGTTTATAATCTATCAAATAAATATAAACTTGCGACTATTTTTGCAGACATTGCTTTGTACGGGGGATTATAGTTGAGAAGACAAATGACCTTGATTCTTTTGATACGTTCTTACCCTTATAATTAAATGTTATTATTTAAGATTTTAAATACATTTCAAATATTTTGCTGCATTTAAATTCTTGTTTGTTTTCCTTAATCCCTTTAATTTGTTAAACATGTCGTATGAATGATATGATTAAAATTCAAATATTAATCATACGTTATGATGAACTATTTAAATTGATGCAATAAATTATGTGTCGTATTGTTGAATGCTTCACATTTTAAAACACTAAAAAGGGAATGATAAATTTAATGAATATATTAAATTGTTAATTAAGTTTTTAATTAGTATTAATGGCTTTGCGGTTTAATTAAAAATTGTATAATAAAAAAACTCTAATATGTGGGCCAAAGGAATGAAGTAATTTTGTTTAACCAATTATTGAGAACAGTACAAATTCTAGTACTAAAATGCTAATACTTGTAAAAATACTGGTACTAATAATAATTCAAGTACTAATACGAGTACTAGTACTAATACTAGTACTGATACCAGTACTTACTCTAAAATTTCTATAGAAAATTTTCTATTGAATAATCTCATTTTTCATTTAAAAATTTTTTTCAGAAAATTTTCTAATGAAAAATTTCCATAGAAGATTCTCTATTGAAAAATTGCTATATATAATTTTCTGTTGAAAAATTTCTATAGAAAATTTTTCTAATGGAAATTTTCTACAGAAAATTTTCTTATGAAAAATTTCAATAAAAAATATTCTAATGAAAAATTTCTATTCAAAATTTTCTAATAAAATATTCCAATAGAAAATTTTCTAATGAAACATTTCTATAGAAAATTTTCTAATGAAAAATTTCTATAGAAAATTTTCTAATGAAAAATTTCTATAGAAAATTTTTTGTATTAAAAAATTTCTATAGAAAATTTTCTAATGAAAAATTTCGATAGAAAATTTTCTAATGAAAAATTTCTATAGAAAATTTTCTATAAAAAATTTCTATAGAAAATTTTCTAATAAAAAATTTCTATACAAATTTTTTGTATCAAAAAACTTCTATAGAAAATTTTCTAATAAAAAACTTCTAAAGAAAATTTTCTAATGAAAAATTTCTATAGAAAATTTTCTAATAAAAAATTTCTATAGAAAATTTTCTAATGAAAAATTTCTATAGAATATTTTCTAATGAAAAATTTCAATAGAAAATTTTCTAATGAAAAATTTCTATAGAAAATATTCTAGTGAAAGATTTCTATAGAAAATTTTCTAATAAAAAATTCCTTTAGAAAATTTTCGATTGAAAAATTTCTATAGAAAATTTTCTACTGAAAAATTTCTATAGAAAATTTTCTATAAAAAATTTCTATAGAAAATTTTCTAATAAAAAATTTCTATACAAATTTTTTGTATCAAAAAACTTCTATAGAAAATTTTCTAATGAAAAATTTCAATAGAAAATTTTCTAATAAAAAATTTTATAGAAAATTTTCTAATGAAAAATTTCTATAGAAAATTTTCTAATGAAAAATTTTATAGAAAATTTTCTAATAAAAAATTTCTGTAGAAAATTTTCTGATGAAAAGTTTCTCTAGAAAATTTTCTAATAAAAAATTTCTATACAAAATTTTCTAATAAAAAATTTCTATACAAAATTTTCTAATGAAAAATTTCTATAGAAAATTTTTTACTGAAAAATTTCTATAGAAAATTTTCTATTGAAAAATTTCTATAAAAAATTTTCTAATGAAAAATTTCTATAAAAAATTTTCTAATGAAAAATTTCTGCAGAAAATTTTCTATTGAAAAATTTCTCGAGAAAATTTTCTAATGAAAAATTTCTATAGAAAATTTTCTAATGAAAAATTTTATAGAAAATTTTCTAATAAAAAATTTCTGTAGAAAATTTTCTGATGAAAAGTTTCTCTAGAAAATTTTCTAATAAAAAATTTCTATACAAAATTTTCTAATAAAAAATTTCTATACAAAATTTTCTAATGAAAAATTTCTATAGAAAATTTTTTACTGAAAAATTTCTATACAAAATTTTCTAATAAAAAATTTCTATACAAAATTTTCTAATGAAAAATTTCTATAGAAAATTTTTTACTGAAAAATTTCTATAGAAAATTTTCTAATAAAAAATTTCTATACAAATTTTTTGTATCAAAAAACTTCTATAGAAAATTTTCTAATGAAAAATTTCAATAGAAAATTTTCTAATAAAAAATTTTATAGAAAATTTTCTAATGAAAAATTTCTATAGAAAATTTTCTGTTGAAAAATTTCTGTAGAGAATTTTGTAATAAAAAATTTTTTGTAATAAAAAATTTCTATAGAAATTTTTGCTAATGAAAAATTTTTATAGAAAATTTTGTAATAAAAACTTTCTAATGAAAAATTTCCATAGAAAATTTCCTAATGAAAAATTTCTATAGAAAATTTTCTAATGAAAAATTTATACAGAAAATTTTCTAATGAAAAATTTCCATAGAAAATTTTCTAATGAAAAATTTCTATAGAAAATTGTCTAATAAAAAACTTCTATAAAATGAAAAATAATAATAATAATAATATAGAATGAAAAATTTGTATAGAAAATTTTCTAATGAATAATTTCTATAAAAAATTTTCTAATGAAAAATTTATAGAAAAAATTTCTGTAGAAAATTTTCGAATAAAGAGTTTCTATAGAAAATTTTCTAATGAAAAATTTCTATAGAAAATTTTCTGTGGAAAATATTCTAATAAAAAATTTCTGTGAAAAATTTTCTAATGAAAAGTTTCTCTAGAAAATTTTCTAATAAAAAATTTCTATAGAAATTTTTCTAATGAAAACTTTCTATAGAAAATTTTGTAATGAAAAATTTCTATAGAAAATTTTTTAATGAAAAAATTCTATAGAAAATTTTCTAATGAAAAATTTCAATAGAAAATTTTCTAATAAAAAATTTCTCTAGAAAATTTTCTAATAAAAAATTTCTATAGAAAATTTTCTAATGAAAAATTTCTATAGAAAATTTTTTAATGAAAAAATTCTATAGAAAATTTTCTATTGCAAAATTTCTATAGAAAATTTTCTAATAAAAATTTTCTATAGAAAATTTGATAATGAAAAATGTTTATAGAAAATTTTCAGATTAAAACTAATGATACTAGTGCTAATACTAGTAATAATACCAGTACTAATAATAGTACTTATACTAGTACTAATACTGGTACTAATACTAGTACTAATACTAGTACTGATTCTAGTTCTTATACTGGTATTAGCACTAGTACCAATACTAATACTTATACTAGTACTGATATTAGTCTTGATACTGATATTAGTACTAATACTGGTACTAATACTAGTTTTAATACTAGTACTAGTATTAATACTAGAACTAATACTAGTACTAATACTATAACTAATACTAGTATTAGCTCTAGTACTAATAATAGTACTAAAACTACTTAGTTCTAATACTGATACCATAGTAGTATTAGTATAAGTATCAAACTTGCAAGTATACTAATAAGTATGCTTTGTAGTCTATGGAATTTTAATTTTCAACTTGTACCTTTTTTAACATCCCTCGTACAACTTTAATAAGCTGAACAACAACAGTCGTAAAAACTTATTAATGTCCATCGTTGCGTATAACTAATATGAATTTAATGTGATTTAAAATAAATTATACGACATGACAGCAAAAGTAAAGTAAAACTTTTTATTGCAATTTTATTTATTTTTATTTCTTTATTTGACATATTATGTATGTGTGAATGGTTAAAAGAAAATGCATGTGAACACAATATTTACGCAGACAATGACTTTTCACCAGAGAGCTTTTGAGTGAAAACTTATGTTAATAAAAGGAAAAAGTGTCTGGAATTTTTGATGTGTTTATACAGTATTTGCAATGTCAATTTATCTATAGAAAAGTCTTGCCACTGTTAACTTTTCTATAGACAAGTCTTGCCACTGTCAACTTTTCTATAGAAAACTCTTCCCACTGTGAACTTTTCTTAGAAAAACCCTTACCACTTTCAAGTTTTTTATAGTTAAAGTGATAACTTTTTCTGAAAAGATTTTTGTTTTTAAAATTTTTCCAATATTTTACTCTTTATTACCCAAATGTTAAGTAAATTTTTGGGTCAGTACAATAATTCATAAATATTAATGCAATTTTAGTGTTAAAACAATACATGAAAAAATATTTCACAAATATTTTACAAACAAGAGATGGAAAATATATTTTTTAATGGATTTTCACCATAAAATATTTAAAACATTTACGCAATTATTTTCCCACATTCGGATTTTTCCGTATAAATATCTTAAAGCTTAGATTAAGGACATTTCTTTTATGTGGATGAAATTTTTTGGATGTTTTTATTCATTATTTTTCGTTTTTTTTATGTCACATACATATTTCTATGTTTTTATACATATAAATGTATGTTTTTCTTTCTATTTCTGTATTTGTGTGTTCACCGGAAATGTTTCTTATTTTAATGCCATTAGTGGGCTCTGCTCCTTCTTGTTATTTTTTCTGAGTTTAAATGTCAGCATCTGTTTTTTTATGAAGACTAAATTATTATAATCATAATCATTATCTAAATATGTTAAGATGACCTTTAAATGGCAGAAATTATAGATATTATAAAAAACTACAAAAATTTAATGAGAATTTTTTACAAAGATAAACTTAAAAGTATGTACAGGATCCAGTGGGAGTTTAATTAAAAATATTTTATATTGTTAAACAGGAGATTTTAATGAGAATAATTTTTTATAAACCTAAATATGTTTATTAACTTTTAACCATTAGCATAAATTATTCTTATATTTTATTTAAACTTATTATATTTTATTAGAACGCAATTTTCTTATGAAAATAAGAAATTTTTCAAAAATTTCCAATAAAAATAAGAAATTTCTCAAAATTTTCTATAAAAATAAGAAATTTTTCAAAAATTTCCTATAAAAATAAGAAATTTTTCAAAAATTTCCTATAAAAATAAAAAATTTTTCGAAAATTTCCTATGAAAATAAGAAATTTTTGAAAAATATCCTACAAAAATAAGACATTTTTGAAAAATTTTTCTTTAAATATAAGAAATTTTGAAAATTTTCCTATCAAAATAAGACAATTTTCCTTTAAACATAAGAAATTTTTGAAAAATTTCTTGTAAAAAAATAAGAAATTTCAAAAATTTCGTATAAAAATAAGAAATTTTTTAAAAATTTCCACTAAAAATAAGAAATTTTTAAAAAAATTCCTTAAAAATATGAAATTTTTGAAAAAATTTCTGTAAAAATAAGAAATTTTTTAAAAATTTCCTATAAAAATAAGAATTTTTGAAAAGTTGCTATAAAAATAAAATTTTTTTTACAAATTTCCTATAAAAATAAAAAATTTTTGAAAAATTTCCTATAAAAATAATTTTTTTTTTTTTTAAATTTCCTATAAAAATATTTTTTTTTTTAATTCCTATCAAAATAAGAAATTATTAAAAATGTTCTATCAAAATAAGAAATTTTTGAAAATTTTCCTTTAAAAATGAGAAATTTTTGAAAAATTTCCTATAAAATAAGAAATTTTTGAAAAATTTCCTATAAAGAAATTTTTGAAAAATTTCCTATAAAAATAAGAAATATTTGAAAAATTACCTATAAAAATAAGAAATTTTTGAAAATTTTCCTATAAAAATAAGAAATTTTTGAAAAATTTCCTATAAAAATAAGAAATTTAAAAAAAATTTTTATAAAAATAAGAAATTTTTGAAAAAATTTTAATAAAAATTATAAATTTTTAAAAAAATTTATATTAAAATAGAAATTTTTGAAAAAATTTATATTAAAATAGAAATTTTTAAAAATTTCCTTAACAATAAGAAAATTTTAATAAAAATAAGAAATTTTTGAAAAATTTTTAAAATTTTCTATAAAAATAAGACATTTTTTAAAATTATCTTTAAAAATAAGAAGTTTTTTAAAAATTTCCTATAAAAATAAAAAAAAACTTTTGAAAAATTTCCTTTAAAAATAAAAAATTTTTGAAAAATTTCCTATAAAAATAGGAACATATTTAAAAATTTTCTATAAAAGAAGAAATTTTTAAAAAAAATTTTTATATAAATAAAAAATGTTTGAAAAATTTCCTATAAAAATTAGAAATGTTTGAAAGATTTGCTATAAAAATAAAAAATTTAAGAAATTTCCTATAAAATTAAAAAATTTTGAAAAAAATCCTATAAAAATAATAATTTTTTGAAAAATTTCCTATGAAAATAAGAAATTTTTGAAAAATTTCCCATAAAAATAAAAAAAATTTAAAACATTTCCTATTAAAATAAGAAATTTTAAAAAAATTCCTATAAAATAAGAAATTTTTTAAATTTCTTGTAAAAATAAGAAAGTAATTTTTTATTACAAAACCAGGGACACATGTTTTTAAAATAAATACGTATATGTATAAGACTAAATGTCAGTTTTACTTATGTAATTCGTATAGCCAATATTTGTATGTATTACATCAAGACAACTTTTTGCTTTAACTTGATAAAATTTAAATATGTATCTAAAGAAAAGAATTAGCTTTCCCGTTTTATCTGCTAGAGTTTATTATAAAATTTTATACACATGTACTGACACACAAATACCTCACGCCTAAGTTTATGCTAAGCTTATTGATTTTTTTCCCCTTTTATATGCCGTATGCTTATGCGACGGATTCACAACCCCTGTAAGTAGGCATCTCAAAATGTAGATTTTTCCACATATCTATCCTATGTCTGTAGTTATATCTTGATGTTTTTATAGTACTTTTACATTAATAAAAAGTTGTTTTGACACTTTTTATTAAATACAAAGAAAACTGTTACTATACAAATACTACAACAAAAAGAAAATATTTTTTTCTTTCGTTACCCTGCATATCTTTTATACACATTTTCACAAATTGCTGCATTTATTCGTTCATTTAACCACAAACAAATTTTCGTAAACAGAAAAATAAACGTTAAAAAAATTAAGCCAACAAAAACTTTGAAACGTTTTATTAACAAACAAAAAAATGGAAGAGAAACTACCAAAACGATTTAGCAGTTCAGTTCATGACAAGTTAACCTTTTTGTTATTAAAGGAAATGAGTTTTTGATTAAATTTCGTTGTGTTGTTGTATGTAAAAACTCTCCTCCTGCAAGTGACGAGCCAGTTGTTGCTTCACTTGTCTACCCATGTTTCAATTTTGGTAGAAACAAACTCAAAACTCAAACACATTCAGCCACTCAGAAAAATGTCTTTAAAGCAACAAGGATCTTTATAAAAGTTCTAAAGGTATTAAACTATAAAGAAAGTTAAGTTGATGTGTCAAAGCTTGAAGACCTTTTTTCAGAAAAAAAAATACATTCAATATTTAATTTGCAAATTTACTATTAATTTAAAAAATTTTACATTTTTATAGGAGATTTTTAAAAAATTTCTAATTTTTATAGGAAATTTTTCAAAAATTTCTAATTTTTATAGGAAATTTTTCAAAAATTTCTTATTTTTATAGGAAATTTTTCAAAAATTTCTTATTTTTATAGGAAATTTTTCAAAAATTTCTTATTTTTATAGGAAATTTTTCAAAAATTTCTTATTTTTATAGGAAATTTTTCAAAAATTTCTTATTTTTATAGGAAATTTTTCAAAAATTTCTTATTTTTATAGGAAATTTTTCAAAAATTTCTTATTTTTATAGGAAATTTTTCAAAAATTTCTTATTTTTATAGGAACTTTTTCAAAAATTTCTTATTTTTATAGGAAATTTTTCAAAAATTTCTTATTTTTATAGGAAATTTTTCAAAAATTTCTTATTTTCATAGCAAATTTTTCTAAAATTTCTTATTTTCATAGGAAATTTTTCAAAAATTTCTTATTTTCATAGCAAATTTTTCAAAAATTTCTTATTTTCATAGGAAATTTTTCAAAACTTTCTTATTTTTATAAAATTTTTAAAAAATTTCTTATTTTTATAAGAAATTTTTAAAAAATTTATTATTATATAAATTTCTCATTTTTAAAGACAATTTTTCCAAAATTTCTTTTTTTTTATAGAAAATTTTTCAAAAAATTCTTATTTTTATAGAAAATTTTTCAAAAAGTTCTTAATTTTTTTAAAATTTTGTTTTTTAAAATTTTGTTTTTAAAAATTTCTTATTTTTAAATGAAATTTTTCAAAATTTCTAATTTTTAAACAAAATTTTTTAAAAATTTCTTATTTTTATAGGAAGTTTCTTTTATAGGAAATTTTTCAAAAATTTATTATTTTTATATAAAATTTTCAAAAATTTCTTATTTTTTTAGAAAATTTTAAAAACAGGAAATTTCTCAAAATTTTCAATAGAAAATTTTTGCAAATATTTCTTATATTTATAGCAAATTTTTTCAAAAATTTCATATTTTTATAGCAAATTTTCATAAATAAAATTATCAAAAATTTCTTATTTTTAAGGAATTTTTTCAAAAATTGTTTGTTTTTTTTTATAGGAAAATTTTTAAAAATTTTCTATTTCTATTCTATAGGAAATTTTTCAAAAACTTTTTATTTTTCTAGAAATTTTTTAAACAATTTCTAATTTTTCTAAAATTTTTTTTAAAAATTTCTTTTTTTTATAGAAAAATTTTCAAAAATTTCTTATTTTTATAGGAAACTTTTAAGAAATTTCTTATTTTTATACGAAATTTTTCGAAAATTTCTTATTTATGAAAATTTTTTCAAAACTTTTTAATTTTTTGGGAATTTTTGAAAAATTTCTTATTTTTATAAGAAATTTTTCAAAACTTTTTTATAAGAAGATTTTAAAAAATTTATTTTTGTTATAGGAAATTTTTTCAAAAATCTTTTACTTTTATAGGAAATTTTTCAAAATGTTTTTTTTTTTATATGAAATTTTTCAAAATTTCTTACTTTTGAGGAAATTTTTCATTTTTATAGAAAATTTTTCAAAAATTTCTTATTTTTATAAGAAATTTTTCAAATATTTTTTATTTTTACGGGTATTTTTTCAAAAATTTCATATTTTTATAGGAAATTTTTAAAAATTTATTTCTTTTTATACAAATTTTTTAAAATTTCATATTTTTAAAAGAAATTTTTCAAAAATTTCTTATTTTTATAAGAAATTTTTCAAAAATTTCTTATTTTTATAAGAAATTTTTCAAAAATTTCTTATTTTTATAAGAAATTTTTCAAAAATTTCTTATTTTTATAAGAAATTTTTCAAAAATTTCTTATTTTTAATGATATAGGAAATTTTTCAAACATTTCTTATTTTTAGGAAATTTAAAAAAAATTTTGATTTTTATAGAAAAATTTTTAAAATTTCTTATTTTTATATGAAATCTTCAAAAGATTTCTTATTTTTATAGGAAATTTTTCAAACATTTCTTGTTTTTATAGGAAATATTTAAAAAATTTCTTATTTTTACAGGAAAATTTTCAAAAATTTCTTAATTTTTCAAAATTTTTCAAAAAATATCAAAATTTGTTTACTTTTGTAGTTATGTTCACAATATAGAATTGTTTCATAACCCTTTTAAAAATATGTTATTTTCTTTTATCCTTCTATTTTAAACATAATCCTTTAATTTATTTATTTATTCCATTTATTAAAAATTCATAAATTGAAACACATACATTTACATATGTCTTTTTATGTATTATTGAGATTTACAACAATTGCATGTATTTTGAACATTAGTTAAACTAATTAATCTGAAATTTATTTATAGCTGGTATTGTTTGGAAAATATTACATTTTTGTTTTTTCGTATATGTAATTATATAGCACTTTATTAGTCAATTTATAACACATTTACTATGAATTTTAAAATTTTCTTTCATAAGTTTCATGTAAAACTTTTTCATTTCACTTTTTAAACTTTAAACACGCAACTGATTTTGTTGAATCATTTAGGAATATTAGGGAAAAATTACAATGAATAAATAAAGTGGTGGAATTTCCCTTTCCCAGTTATTAAGTCAAAAGAAACACTAATTAAAGAAAATGCTGAGTTCTGCTTATCAAAACTATACATTACTTCAAAACTCCTAAAAGTATGCAATATATTTTTTTTACCAGGATTAAGTCTCATATTTCGATCGATATTGAATGTGGAGTCTTCTCCATCTTTTGTTAAAAATTGTTATTGTATATTTTAATTAATTTATTTTTCAATGATTTGAATTTACATCATTTATCATAGAAACTCTTACATGAGCATTTACATACAATTTATTGAAATGATTGAATTAAATGTATTTTAGACGTGACTGTGTAAAAAATGTAATGTGACGTGTCATTTTGGCAAAATACTCCAACAAAAAATAGAAGAAAAATTCTATTGGTATAACCTACATTCAAATGTATGTGAAATAAATTGTATTGCTGTGTAACAGTTGGGAAAAAAATAATAGGAATACTAGAAAATATCTCTCCACTAATAATAAAAAAAATCAAAAATTTCAAAAACTTCTTTTTATAGGAACATTTTCAAAAATTTCTTATTTTTTAAAGAAATTTTTTAAAAATTTCTTATTTTTATAAGAATTTTATTCAAAAATTTTATATAAATTTTTTCAAAAATTTTCTATTCTTATAGGAAATTTTTCAAAAATTTCATATTTTTATAGGAAATTTTTCAAAAATTTCATATTTTTATAGAAAATTTTTAAAAAATTTCATATTTTTATAGGAAATTTTTCAAAGATTTCATATTTTTATAGGAAATTTTTCAAAAATTTCATATTTTTATAGGAAATTTTTCAAAGATTTCATATTTTTATAGGAAATTTTTCAAAAATTGTATATTTTTATAGGAAATTTTTCAAAAATTTCTTATTTTTATAGAAAATTTTTCAAAAATTTCTTATTTTTATAGGAAAAAAAAAATTTCTTACTTTTATGGCAAATTTTTCAAAAATTTCTTATTATTATGGCAAATTTTTCAAAAATTTCTTATTTTTATAGGAAATTTTTTAAAAATTTCGTGTTTTTATAGGATAGGATATATTTTTCAAAAATTTCTCATTTTTATAAGAAATTTTTAAAAAATTTCTGATTTTTATGGAAAATTTTTCAAAAATTTCTTATTTTTATGGGAAAATTTTCAAAAATTTCTTATTTTTATGGGAAATTTTTCAAAAATTTCTTATGTTTTAAGAAATTTCGACAGAGCCTTGTCAGATACATCTCACGTTACTAAAGGCCTTTGACTTTTTAGCACATTTATGAGACCTTTAACACTCCAATGAGAATTAAATTAATAAAGAAATAATACATTCTTATAATAAAAATAATACATTCCTCCAAACCACAACAAATTTGTTTGTTAAACATTTAATAAATCCCTACAAATTTATTTGCAATTCAAGAAAAATTTCAAAGTCAAGATTAGAAAAAAATTATCACTTATTCGTTAAGACTAATAAAAACATGACGGTTTGCAATCTACGTGGACTAAGTGATTTTTTTGTAAAAAGTTTTTTAACTTTTAATTTTCCTTTATCTTATTTTGAATATTTTAAAAATATTCGAAATTACTTAATAATTTTAAAGTTTAAGTAATTTTTTGTGTATTTCATATAAAATATCTACAATCTTCTTCAAATTTGTTTAAAGCCACTTAAGCCAATTTGTCTGCTAAGCGACGATAATCTATTTTATTGCTCTTACATACATTAAATGAATGTCATGACTTCGTGATTGGGAATAGACAAAACAAAAAGTATTGATTTGCAATTTTTTATCAACAGATGATAGATTGTTGTAAAATATTTAAATGGTTATAAATGTAAGAACAATGTACATGTGAATAATTTAAACTTGTTATATACATTTTTTTTTCAAAATTTACCCCCTAATTCATAAACGAAAAATAATGTTATAAAAAACTTATAAATCAAATTTTCCACACAAAATTATTACAATAAGTCTTTGAGAATTTTATAATTCTTTTATGGATATATTATATATTTTCAAATATTGCGCAAAAACAAATTAGGCGATTCTACTCTCTGGACCTTTGCTGAATTTTGATTTTAAATATTTTGATGAAATTACACCTAATACTATTATTTGGTCCTTCTATATATTTTTTTTAACAACAAACTAAAATTACAGAAATAAATCTTAAACAAACAATAGTAAAAGAAGTCTGATCTGAAATTTTGGTTTTTTATTTTACAATGTAAAGACATGAATATCTAATGGATTGATTATTTTATTCTATTCTATTTCATTCAAAATTCTACATTTTACTTAAAATAGTCTCTAGATTAGTTAAAACCCTAGTCGTTCCCAGCTGTTCATTATCTCTTGTAAGTTTATCTTAAAATCATTCTCTGTTTTGTTTTAATAATTTCCATATTTATCTTGTGTTTCATTTGTTGCTATCATTTATTGTTTGCTATAGATTAATCATTTTGAAATTTGTGTCATTAGATTAATTAAAACAATCCTTTAGGCTTGAAATACAACACTACAACACATTAATTAAAAATGTCAAACACAAACTGATTGCAAATTTATTTTAAAACAATTAGGGCTCTCATATAAACAACATCAACAACAAAAACAACACAGAAGCATCAGTAGAAGAATAAGAAGCATCAGCAACAAATGACAACAACTATTTATTTATGCTCGAACAATGCAATTACTAGGACACAGAGACATGACAAGACAAAATATGGATTCATAACAAGATAATGAAAAATGTTACTATGACAGAGGAAGAAACCGGAGTGGGAGGAAAACCAAAGGCTGATATTGTGTTAACTGTATCTATGTATTTGTGGTTATCTACATTATAGGGGGAGATAACACATAGAATGTAAAATTCATATTTCTTCTATTAAAAATTCATATTTCTCCTATTAGAAATTTTTGATAATTTCCTATAAAAATATGAAAATTTTGAAAAAATTTCCTATAAAAATAAGAATTTTTTAAAAAACTTCCTATAAAAATAAGAAATTTTTAAAAAATTTCCTATAAAAATGAGAAATTTTTAAAAAATTAAAAAAAAATCCTATAAAAATAAGAAATTTTTAAAAAACTTTCTATAAAAATAAGAAATTTTTAAAAAATTTCCTATAAAAATAAGAAATTTTAAACAAATTTCCTATAAAATTAAGAAATATTTAAAAAATTTCCTATAAAAAGAAGAAATTTTTAAACAATTTCCTATAAAAATAAGAAATTTTTGAAAATTTTCCTATTAAAATAAGAAATTTTTTTAAAATTTCCTTTAAAAATAAGAAATTTTTGAAAAATTTCCTGTAAAAATAAGAAATTCTTAAAAATTTCTAATAAAAATAAGAAATTATTGAAAAATTTTCTATAAAAATAATAAGTTTTTAAAAAATTTCCTATAAAAATAAGAAATTTTTTGAAAACTTTCCTACAAAAATAAGAAATTTTTGAAAAATTTCCTATAAAAATAAGAAATTTTCCAAAAATTTTCTATAAAAATTAGAAATTTTTGAAAAAATTACTATAAAAATAAGAAATTTTTAAAAAAATTCCTATAAAAATAAGCAATTTTTGAAAAATTTACTATAAAAATAAGACATTTTTGAAAAATTTCAGATAAAAATAAGAAATTTTTTTAAAATTTTCTATAAAAATAAGAAATTTTTTAAAGATTTACTATAAAAATAAGAAATTTTTGAAAAATTCCCTATAAAAATAAGAATTTTTTGAAAAATTGCCTATAAAAATTTCCTATATTTTCTTTTAGTTTTCCTGTAAAATACATGATTTTTGCAGGAACTTGATTTTTTTGTCTTTGTGTTTAATTTATAGGTTTTATATTGAATTTTTCCTGCTTTTTGTTTAGGTTTTTCTTTTCTTATTTCTTTTTATCTTGATAAAACATCAACAATAAATTCTTCATCTTTGTCATCATCATCATATTTAGTCCTGTCAATTTGTGATATTTGTTACTACTCAGAAACTTTTTTTATTTTCTATCTTGTCTTGCAAAAATCATTTGTAAATAACTGAAACTATCTGTAGTATTAGTATGGATAATTTGGTCTCAAAGGAAAACTATTAAAGGCATACTTTAGGACATTTTGTTAATTACTTTTTATTTTCATAGAAATTTGTTTAATTTATAGAAGAACTTTAAAAAATTTCTTATTTTTATAAAAACATTTTCAAAAATTTCTTATTTTTATGGGAATTTTTTCAAAAATTTCTTATTTTTATAGGAAATTTTTCAAAAATTTCCTTTTTTTATAGGGAATTTTCCAAAAATTTCTTATTTTTATAGGAAATTTTTCAAAAATTTCCTTTTTTATAGGGAATTTTCCAAAAATTTCTTATTTTTATAGGAAATTTTTTTTTAAATTTCCTATTTTTATAGGAAATTTTTCAAAAATTTCTTATTTTTATAGGAAATTTTTCAAAAATTTCTTATTTTTATAGGAAATTTTTCAAAAATTTCTTATTTTTATAGGAAATTTTTCAAAAATTTCTTTTTTTTATAGGAAAATTTTCAAAAATTTCTTATTTTTATAGGAAAATTTTCAAAAATTTCTTATTTTTATAGGAAATTTATGAAAAATTTCTTATTTTTATTAAAAATTTTTCAAAAATTTCTTATTTTTATAGGAAATTTTTCAAAAATTTCTTATTTTTATAGGAAATTTTTCAAAAATTTCTTATTTTTATAGGGAATTTTTTAAAAATTTCTTATTTTTATAGGAAAATTTTCAAAAATTTCTTATTTTTAAGGAAATTTTTCAAAAATTTCTTATTTTTATAGGAAATTTTTCAAAAATTTCTTATTTTTATAGGAAATTTTTCAAAAATTTCTTATTTTTATAGGAAATTTTTCAAAAACTTCTTATTTTTGTAGGATATTTTTCAAAAACTTCTTATTTTTATAGGATATTTTTCAAAATTTCTTATTTTTATAGGAAATTTTTCAAAAACTTATTTTTATAGGAAATTTTTCAAAAATTTCTTATTTTTATAGGAAATTTTTTAAAAATTTCTTATTTTTATAGGAAAATTTTCAAAAATTTCTTATTTTTAAGGAAATTTTTCAAAAATTTCTTATTTTTATAGGAAATTTTTCAAAAATTTCTTATTTTTATAGGAAATTTTTCAAAAATTTCTTATTTTTATAGGAAATTTTTCAAAAACTTCTTATTTTTATAGGATATTTTTCAAAAACTTCTTATTTTTATAGGATATTTTTCAAAATTTCTTATTTTTATAGGAAATTTTTCAAAAACTTATTTTTATAGAAAATTTTTCAAAAATTTCTTATTTTTATAGGAAATTTTTTAAAAATTTCTTATTTTTATAGGAAAATTTTCAAAAATTTCTTATTTTTAAGGAAATTTTTCAAAAATTTCTTATTTTTATAGGAAATTTTTCAAAAATATTTAAAAAATTTCCTATTAAAATAAGAAATTTTTTTAAAATTTCCTTTAAAAATAAGAAATTTTTGAAAAATTTCCTGTAAAAATAAGAAATTCTTAAAAATTTCTAATAAAAATAAGAAATTATTGAAAAATTTTCAATAAAAATAATAAGTTTTTAAAAAATTTCCTATAAAAATAAGAAATTTTTGAAAAATTTCCTATAAAAATAAGAAATTTTTGAAAAATTTCCAATAAAAATAAGAAATTTTTGAAAAATTTCCTATAAAAATAAGAAATTTTTGAAAAATTACTATAAAAATAAGAAATTTTTGAAAAAATTCCTATAAAAATAAGCAATTTTTGAAAAATTTACTATAAAAATAAGACATTTTTGAAAAATTTCAAATAAAAATAAGAAATTTTTTAAAAATTTTCTATAAAAATAAGAAATTTTTTAAAGATTTATTATAAAAATAAGAAATTTTTGAAAAATTTCCTTTAAAAATAAGAATTTTTTGAAAAATTTCCTATAAAAATTTCCTATATTTTCTTTTAATTTCCTATAAAATACATGATTTTTGCAGGAACTTGATTTTTTTTTGTCTTTGTGTTTAATTTATAGGTTTTATATTGAATTTTTCCTGCTTTTTGTTTAGGTTTTTCTTTTCTTATTTTCTTTTTATCTTGATAAAACATCAACAATAAATTCTTCATCTTTGTCATCATCATCATATTTAGTCCTGTCAATTTGTGATATTTGTTACTACTCAGAAACTTTTTTTATTTTCTATCTTGTCTTGCAAAAATCATTTGTAAATAACTGAAACTATCTGTAGTATTAGTATGGATAATTTGGTCTCAAAGGAAAACTATTAAAGGCATACTTTAGGACATTTTGTTAATTACTTTTTATTTTCATAGAAATTTGTTTAATTTATAGAAGAACTTTAAAAAATTTCTTATTTTTATAAAAACATTTTCAAAAATTTCTTATTTTTATAGGAAATTTTTCAAAAATTTCTTATTTTTATAGGAAATTTTTCAAAAATTTCTTATTTTTATAGGAAATTTTTCAAAAATTTCCTTTTTTTATAGGGAATTTTCCAAAAATTTCTTATTTTTATAGGAAATTTTTCAAAAATTTCCTTTTTTATAGGGAATTTTCCAAAAATTTCTTATTTTTATAGGAAATTTTTTTTAAAATTTCCTATTTTTATAGGAAAATTTTCAAAAATTTCTTATTTTTATAGGAAATTTTTCAAAAATTTCTTATTTTTATAGGAAATTTTTCAAAAATTTCTTATTTTTATAGGAAATTTTTCAAAAATTTCTTTTTTTTATAGGAAAATTTTCAAAAATTTCTTATTTTTATAGGAAAATTTTCAAAAATTTCTTATTTTTATAGGAAAATTTTCAAAAATTTCTTATTTTTATAGGAAATTTATGAAAAATTTCTTATTTTTATTGAAAATTTTTCAAAAATTTCTTATTTTTATAGGAAATTTTTCAAAAATTTCTTATTTTTATAGGAAATTTTTCAAAAATTTCTTATTTTTATAGGGAATTTTTTAAAAATTTCTTATTTTTATAGGAAAATTTTCAAAAATTTCTTATTTTTAAGGAAATTTTTCAAAAATTTCTTATTTTTATAGGAAATTTTTCAAAAATTTCTTATTTTTATAGGAAATTTTTCAAAAATTTCTTATTTTTATAGGAAATTTTTCAAAAACTTCTTATTTTTATAGGATATTTTTCAAAAACTTCTTATTTTTATAGGATATTTTTCAAAATTTCTTATTTTTATAGGAAATTTTTCAAAAACTTATTTTTATAGGAAATTTTTCAAAAATTTCTTATTTTTATAGGAAATTTTTTAAAAATTTCTTATTTTTATAGGAAAATTTTCAAAAATTTCTTATTTTTAAGGAAATTTTTCAAAAATTTCTTATTTTTATAGGAAATTTTTCAAAAATTTTTTATTTTTATAGGAAGTTTTTCAAAAATTTCTTATTTTTATAGGAAATTTTTCAAAAACTTCTTATTTTTATAGGATATTTTTCAAAAACTTCTTATTTTTATAGGATATTTTTCAAAATTTCTTATTTTTATAGGAAATTTTTCAAAAACTTATTTTTATAGGAAATTTTTCAAAAATTTCTTATTTTTATAGGAAATTTTTTAAAAATTTCTTATTTTTATAGGAAAATTTTCAAAAATTTCTTATTTTTAAGGAAATTTTTCAAAAATTTCTTATTTTTATAGGAAATTTTTCAAAAATTTCTTATTTTTATAGGAAATTTTTCAAAAATTTCTTATTTTTATAGGAAATTTTTCAAAAACTTCTTATTTTTATAGGATATTTTTCAAAAACTTCTTATTTTTATAGGATATTTTTAAAAATTTCTTATTTTTATAGGAAATTTTTCAAAAACTTATTTTTATAGGAAATTTTTCAAAAATTTCTTATTTTTATAGGAAATTTTTCAAAAACTTCTTATTTTTATAGGGAATTTTTTAAAAATTTCTTATTTTTATAGGAAAATTTTCAAAAATTTCTTATTTTTAAGGAAATTTTTCAAAAATTTCTTATTTTTATAGGAAATTTTTCAAAAATTTCTTATTTTTATAGGAAATTTTTCAAAAATTTCTTATTTTTATAGGAAATTTTTCAAAAACTTCTTATTTTTATAGGATATTTTTCAAAAACTTCTTATTTTTATAGGATATTTTTCAAAATTTCTTATTTTTATAGGAAATTTTTCAAAAACTTATTTTTATAGGAAATTTTTCAAAAATTTCTTATTTTTATAGGAAATTTTTTAAAAATTTCTTATTTTTATAGGAAAATTTTCAAAAATTTCTTATTTTTAAGGAAATTTTTCAAAAATTTCTTATTTTTATAGGAAATTTTTCAAAAATTTCTTATTTTTATAGGAAATTTTTCAAAAATTTCTTATTTTTATAGGAAATTTTTCAAAAACTTCTTATTTTTATAGGATATTTTTCAAAAACTTCTTATTTTTATAGGATATTTTTCAAAATTTCTTATTTTTATAGGAAATTTTTCAAAAACTTATTTTTATAGAAAATTTTTCAAAAATTTCTTATTTTTATAGGAAATTTTTTAAAAATTTCTTATTTTTATAGGAAAATTTTCAAAAATTTCTTATTTTTAAGGAAATTTTTCAAAAATTTCTTATTTTTATAGGAAATTTTTCAAAAATATTTAAAAAATTTCCTATTAAAATAAGAAATTTTTTTAAAATTTCCTTTAAAAATAAGAAATTTTTGAAAAATTTCCTGTAAAAATAAGAAATTCTTAAAAATTTCTAATAAAAATAAGAAATTATTGAAAAATTTTCAATAAAAATAATAAGTTTTTAAAAAATTTCCTATAAAAATAAGAAATTTTTGAAAAATTTCCTATAAAAATAAGAAATTTTTGAAAAATTTCCAATAAAAATAAGAAATTTTTGAAAAATTTCCTATAAAAATAAGAAATTTTTGAAAAATTACTATAAAAATAAGAAATTTTTGAAAAAATTCCTATAAAAATAAGCAATTTTTGAAAAATTTACTATAAAAATAAGACATTTTTGAAAAATTTCAAATAAAAATAAGAAATTTTTTAAAAATTTTCTATAAAAATAAGAAATTTTTTAAAGATTTATTATAAAAATAAGAAATTTTTGAAAAATTTCCTTTAAAAATAAGAATTTTTTGAAAAATTTCCTATAAAAATTTCCTATATTTTCTTTTAATTTCCTATAAAATACATGATTTTTGCAGGAACTTGATTTTTTTTTGTCTTTGTGTTTAATTTATAGGTTTTATATTGAATTTTTCCTGCTTTTTGTTTAGGTTTTTCTTTTCTTATTTTCTTTTTATCTTGATAAAACATCAACAATAAATTCTTCATCTTTGTCATCATCATCATATTTAGTCCTGTCAATTTGTGATATTTGTTACTACTCAGAAACTTTTTTTATTTTCTATCTTGTCTTGCAAAAATCATTTGTAAATAACTGAAACTATCTGTAGTATTAGTATGGATAATTTGGTCTCAAAGGAAAACTATTAAAGGCATACTTTAGGACATTTTGTTAATTACTTTTTATTTTCATAGAAATTTGTTTAATTTATAGAAGAACTTTAAAAAATTTCTTATTTTTATAAAAACATTTTCAAAAATTTCTTATTTTTATAGGAAATTTTTCAAAAATTTCTTATTTTTATAGGAAATTTTTCAAAAATTTCTTATTTTTATAGGAAATTTTTCAAAAATTTCCTTTTTTTATAGGGAATTTTCCAAAAATTTCTTATTTTTATAGGAAATTTTTCAAAAATTTCCTTTTTTATAGGGAATTTTCCAAAAATTTCTTATTTTTATAGGAAATTTTTTTTAAAATTTCCTATTTTTATAGGAAATTTTTCAAAAATTTCTTATTTTTATAGGAAATTTTTCAAAAATTTCTTATTTTTATAGGAAATTTTTCAAAAATTTCTTATTTTTATAGGAAATTTTTCAAAAATTTCTTTTTTTTTATAGGAAAATTTTCAAAAATTTCTTATTTTTATAGGAAAATTTTCAAAAATTTCTTATTTTTATAGGAAAATTTTCAAAAATTTCTTATTTTTATAGGAAATTTATGAAAAATTTCTTATTTTTATTGAAAATTTTTCAAAAATTTCTTATTTTTATAGGAAATTTTTCAAAAATTTCTTATTTTTATAGGAAATTTTTCAAAAATTTCTTATTTTTATAGGGAATTTTTTAAAAATTTCTTATTTTTATAGGAAAATTTTCAAAAATTTCTTATTTTTAAGGAAATTTTTCAAAAATTTCTTATTTTTATAGGAAATTTTTCAAAAATTTCTTATTTTTATAGGAAATTTTTCAAAAATTTCTTATTTTTATAGGAAATTTTTCAAAAACTTCTTATTTTTATAGGATATTTTTCAAAAACTTCTTATTTTTATAGGATATTTTTCAAAATTTCTTATTTTTATAGGAAATTTTTCAAAAACTTATTTTTATAGGAAATTTTTCAAAAATTTCTTATTTTTATAGGAAATTTTTTAAAAATTTCTTATTTTTATAGGAAAATTTTCAAAAATTTCTTATTTTTAAGGAAATTTTTCAAAAATTTCTTATTTTTATAGGAAATTTTTCAAAAATTTTTTATTTTTATAGGAAGTTTTTCAAAAATTTCTTATTTTTATAGGAAATTTTTCAAAAACTTCTTATTTTTATAGGATATTTTTCAAAAACTTCTTATTTTTATAGGATATTTTTCAAAATTTCTTATTTTTATAGGAAATTTTTCAAAAACTTATTTTTATAGGAAATTTTTCAAAAATTTCTTATTTTTATAGGAAATTTTTTAAAAATTTCTTATTTTTATAGGAAAATTTTCAAAAATTTCTTATTTTTAAGGAAATTTTTCAAAAATTTCTTATTTTTATAGGAAATTTTTCAAAAATTTCTTATTTTTATAGGAAATTTTTCAAAAATTTCTTATTTTTATAGGAAATTTTTCAAAAACTTCTTATTTTTATAGGATATTTTTCAAAAACTTCTTATTTTTATAGGATATTTTTAAAAATTTCTTATTTTTATAGGAAATTTTTCAAAAACTTATTTTTATAGGAAATTTTTCAAAAATTTCTTATTTTTATAGGAAATTTTTCAAAAACTTCTTATTTTTATAGGGAATTTTTTAAAAATTTCTTATTTTTATAGGAAAATTTTCAAAAATTTCTTATTTTTAAGGAAATTTTTCAAAAATTTCTTATTATAGGAAATTTTTCAAAAATTTCTTATTTTTATAGGAAATTTTTCAAAAATTTCTTATTTTTATAGGGAATTTTTTAAAAATTTCTTATTTTTATAGGAAAATTTTCAAAAATTTCTTATTTTTAAGGAAATTTTTCAAAAATTTCTTATTTTTATAGGAAATTTTTCAAAAATTTCTTATTTTTATAGGAAATTTTTCAAAAATTTCTTATTTTTATAGGAAATTTTTCAAAAACTTCTTATTTTTATAGGATATTTTTCAAAAACTTCTTATTTTTATAGGATATTTTTCAAAATTTCTTATTTTTATAGGAAATTTTTCAAAAACTTATTTTTATAGGAAATTTTTCAAAAATTTCTTATTTTTATAACACGGCGGTTCAATTATTATATTATTTAATAAATTATAACTATCTATTAAATTAGTATTTTATAGTCTGTCTTTTCTTCCTTAATTAATGTAGACTTTTGAAGTATTGTAAAATTTTAAATTATAAATGCATAAGGTAGCATAATAACAGTAAATTGCAGAAAAGAGTTTTCTATAGGACATATGTTTGTAAGAATATTGTCTAAGATGCTTTAATAACGTCATCACAAGCCTTTTTCCGTTCCTCCTTCAGTTACAAATTAGCCACATAATATAATTTATTTAATTTTCTGTTTCTATTTATGCTTTACAAAGGAGTTTCTGCAATTCTAGAAAAAAAATCCTAAAAAGTGTTTTAAGTTTCTTGAGTTTTTATTTACTGCTTTAAATGTTTTTTTCTCCTTTGTTCATTTCTGTTTCATGTGGAAAACTCATGACTTTTCTTATGAAAAATGTTATGAAATAAAATGTGTTTTCTTTACAGCTTTTTTTCTACTATATTTCCTTTTCAAAAGAATTTTATGAATAAAGGATGTATGTAAGGGTCATTAAGGTTACGATAAACGCCTTAAAATTTCTTATTTTTATAGACAATTTTTTCAAAAACTTCTTATTTTTATAGCAAATTTTTCACAAATTTCTTATTTTTAAAGGATTTTTTGTTTTAATTTCCTACTTTTATAGGAAATTTTACAAAAATTTCTTGTTTTTATAGGAAAATTTTCAAAAATTTCTTATTTCTAAATGATATTTTTCCAAAATTTCTTATTTTTATAGGAAATTGTACAGAGGCTGGCTTAGCTTATTGTATACAAACTTATTAGTTTAAATTTAACGGATACAAATCTCAAATGCAACATTAAAACGTAGCGAATGATTGATATTCATTGCATGCGACACTAGCGACAATTGTCCTAGAAATGAGTAGCATGTGCCTTGGTATAGGTGGATTTAATTGGGATTTCCAGTCAGCAATCTGATCTATTGAATAATTTTTGGTATAAAAGCTGTATTTGCCCAAAATGCGTCCTTTTTCATTTTAACCTCTATACCATAAAAATCACATAAAAGTGAAAATTTTGATAAAAAAAAAATATAAAATATTTAATAAAACTTTAAAAGTGCATTTGCTTTAATTTAATTTAAAAAAGTTAAATAAAACTATATTACAATTTAATAACAATTAATTTCTACAAATATCATTTTGTTCTATATGCTGGTACCAATCTCAAAGGTAAATTTGTTATTCTACTAAATTTCATATAATCTTATATAAAGCAAATCAATTTTTCTTAGATATGGTACCAAGCCTTAATTAAAAATCTATCGATCTTGGCGTTAAAACTATTTTTAGAGGCAACCTACCACCAATTGTATTTAAAACTAAATTATCAGGAAATAGTTGCGTATTGAACCCAACGATTTTAAACTAGTAACAGAGAAGCGATTTATTGTGGTAAAAGTATCAACTGTCCCCAATTAGATACTAAAAATCTCCTAATTCAAGCAGAAAACATATCTATAAGGACATCAGGATAATAAGAATATATCCGCTGTCAGGAGTTTAGCCCACAATAAATACTGTGGATGTTACAGAAGGCCTGGAGAAGAGCATTTTCCACCAATCAGTGATAAAAAATATCATACAACTAAAAATACAAAATTTGTCTCTTAATAAGTATCTACATTTAACATTTTTAATATAATTTATACCATGCTAGAAATCTTTATCTCTATCAGATATCTCTAATTTATTACAGATTTTTTTTTATGAAGTTTTAAATACTCTCATCAAAAGTATTAAAAGATAATTGCAGACTTATTATTATTTTTCTTTTGATATTCACAATAATTTATTTACGAGGAAAAAACAAATCAAAAAAGGAATAAAATAGAAAGGGTCAATCCTAGACACACATTAAGTCACTACTAATAATTTGTCTCCCTCAAGCTTACTGTTCTCAAATTGCTGAATGATCATTCATCGATGGAACCAATATCAAAGAGTAAGTGATAAACAAAATGTAATAAAAATTTAGTAATCTTCATCACTTATTATATGTCACACGCGGTTTTTTTAAAAGGAATTAAATTTGTTAAAAATTAAAAATTTTAGAAAAATATAAAAAGATTAAAATAATGAATTAGTGAATATATTTAAATAACAAAATAGTGATAAATAATCAGGATGTGAAGATTATTAAATATAAAAAAAATTATAAAGAAAGTGAATTAATGTGAAAAAGAAAAGGTTAAAAGAAGAGGCAAAAATTAATTTTATTTAAAATATAAAAGAAAACAAAACAAATAGAAAAGAAAAAAAGAAATAGAAAAAAAATATAGTTAATAAATCAAATTTTGAAAAATATAAAAAAAAAAATATATAAATAAAAATTTGCAAATATGAAAGAATTAGTTAAAAATTAAAGAAATAATGATAGTGAAATATAGAAAATTGAAGTAAAAGAAATTAAGAATAAATCTGCATGCCAGAGAAAATAAAGGATTAAAAAAGCAACTACAATATTAAATAAACTAAAAATCAGGTATTTAAAACTTCAGCATTCAATATTTATTTAGGGTTTTTTTAAAGCTATCAATTTTGTTAAATTTCTAAAAACATTTGTTAAGATTTTTTTTATATAATTTATTTGTTACCATTTTCAACATAATTTTTGAAATTTAGAAATATATAATTAAGAATTTTATAAACTTCCCCGCGTAATATATTTATATACTTTATCTGGCATCCCTTTTCGCCTTATTTTTATTTTTCTTTAATTTCTTTTAGTGAGTTCAATGACCTATTGTCAAATTCTTATATACTTAAAGTACAGGCTCATAAGTTTGTTAATGTACAATATTTTTTTATAGATTAAAAGTTTCTAAATGAAACGTTAGAATGATAGTTTTTAATAATAATAACAATAATTTGTCTAAACTTAAATATATATTTATTGAATTTAATTTGTGAATAAATATCATTTACATGATGTGCTAGAAAAATTTTGTGTTGTGATTAAAGTGATGTAAAGTTCGTAAAGTAAGGTAAAGGTGTATCAGGGATTACAAATTCAATTTACAGGATCTTTCAATATTTGTAATCGATGGTTGGGAAGGGCGAACTGTTGTTTCAAATACACCAGGAAACAACATCTATCTTTTTTTTTTTTTTGACGTAATCAATTTAAATCTTCCTTAAAGCTTCTAAATCCAAAAATTATTCGTTCATCTAGTCATTATATTTTCTATTTGCAATTTTTATCTTAAACCCCCCTTTTCCTAAGCATGCAAATAAAATAATTGCTTGTATGTAGCCAAAATTAAATCTTGATTAGGCCCACGAATCCTCCCGATTGCCGACGAGCCAGAGCCGGAAAAATATGCATGCTGGAGCCTATCAACAAAGGTATTTGCTTCAATTCAATTGTACCTTGTATGCTACATATAAATTATTTTTGGCGCCCAACGTGGGGCCCACGTTAGATAACATCTCTATTGCATTTGTACTTCTTTTTAGTATCAAAAACTTTTCTCGGGTCTCAATTCTGGCCAACAATAGTTTTTCATATTTTTTTTTTCAATTTCTGCCGATCTATTTTACCATATTTATACTTATGTTTTGGAATTCAATATGATAAATGTTGACCAAAATAGTCTAGTTTCTTTCTAATTCTGTTATGTTAACTCTTCAATATTCGTTTTGTTTGGAATTTCATCAGATATTCTACTTGGGATATCATGTAACCGACATTACATTTCTAGTTTGTGTTTTGTTTAAGTTGAGACTTGGAATTTAGGATCTGAACAATTTAGTCGGTTCCTAACCATCTTAGAAAATCATCTTTATTTAGTTTTGGAATCAAAAAGTACGCTTTATTGCATACTTTTTGCCAGCTAAAAACATCTTTCTTTACTTTTTACTTTTCAACTGGCAGATTTTGAGAGACATTTATTTTACCCTATTACGTCAAATTAGATAATCATCTTTACCAAACTTTTTGAACTTTATCACGAGAAAATCACAACTTTAATAAACTTTGCATATACATTTTTACAAACTTTTTCTTGAATAAAAAAAATTCTTGTTACCTATTTCAATCATTTTATAAGTCTTATTATATTTCTATTGGTAACTTTGAGTTCCTAAAATTTCCCTTTAATATCTTTTGCATTTTTATTTTTTTTATATATAATTTGTTTGAATCAAAATGTCTGTTAGACGAAGTACTGAGAACTTGTCTACAGTTCCACCCTCAGCAAGTTCTGTTTCACAATCTATTATCTCACAACCAATTCCATATGTTTGCGAAATCTGCAAGAATAATATAACGCTTAAAGCCAATTCGGTAAAAGCTACTTGCAACCATTATTTTCACAAATCGTGTTTAAGCAAATATATTCAGAACAAAAACAATTGTCCAACGTGCAACTTTCTAATAACTACGGCTAAAACCACCAACCCCAAAACTCCAACGACGGTATCCGCGACAGTGACCACAAGATTGCAGGCTAGGCAACAGCAAATGGATGAAAGCAGACTCATCAGTGAATCTCAGGATAGACCTGTTTCACCAAATACCCCGCTAAGTTCTCATCTTTCTCCCCAAAACACTGACACTCAACGTCATTATATACGGAACGTAGTTAGCGAAGCTATAGAAGCTCAACAATCGGCAATATTAACTTCACTTACGCAACAATTAAATCAAATAATTCAGACAAACATCGAAGCTAGTTTCCGTAGATTAAATATAGCAACCAATGATAATACTTATACAAATCCTTCTTCAAATCCAAACAATCTACCTACCGATCCACTCAACCAATCTAATCATAATCAAGGCTTAGAAAACCAAACACTTAATCAGCTGTTAGGTCTTCCTCAAAGCAACAATCGAGAAAATTTCATGAATGTTAATGGTAATCATTCGCCTCTTCATTTGCCGAGGATACATTCTGGTATTTCTACTGATCTGTCTGTACGACCAGATAAAATAAGCCAAATTATTAGCAACTGGAGGTTGAAATACAGTGGAAACTCTTCATCCTTGTCTGTAGATTCCTTTTTATACAGGGTAGAAGCCCTCACAAAACAAACTTTAGGTGGCAACTTTGAACTTTTGTGCAAAAATGCCAGTGCGCTTTTCGAAGGTAAAGCCAGCGATTGGTTCTGGCGATATCACAAATCGGTTAGAGAAATAAAGTGGCCCGAACTTTGCTTGTCGCTTAAAAGACAGTTTAAGGATACTAGGACAGATATGGACTATAGGGAGTTAATTAGGGATAGAAAACAGAAACAAGGAGAAAGTTTCGATTCTTTTTACGATTCAGTACTTGAACTTATTGACCATTTAAATCATCCTATTGAAGAATCTTTAATAATCGAAATTCTTAGGAGAAATATCTTACCGGAAATTCAACATGAAATTTTAAATCTCCAAATATTTTCTGTAGACCATTTGCGTGACATTTGTAGAAAAAGAGAATTTTTCCTTCAGGATATTCGTAAGAGAAATATAGTCCACAAACCTCTCACTTTCTCTAAAAAAGTCTCTGAACTTTATCAAGATGATGAATTTTCGGAAACCATGTCACTGGATACAGCTAATGAAATCTCTGAGCTAAGACTTATTTGCTGGAACTGTAAGAACACAGGACATAGGTATCAGGACTGTTTAGCAGATAGAAACGTCTTTTGTTATGGATGCGGTGCCGCAAACTTCTATAAGCCTACTTGTCCCAAATGCAATCCATCAAAAAACTATCAAAGGAATGCACAGACATGTGCACGCAAACCACTTCAAGTGAAGACAACAGATCGCTCAACGAGCACCGATTAGAACCCCCAGCTATATCTGTTTTAAAACCCCAAACTTTCTTTGCAAAACCCAAAAATAAACCTATACTAAGACCTATAGTTCCTCTACACAAACGTATTGAGATTTATAATGAAGCCCGAAATAGGATATTCAACACTGGAGAAATTAGGAAAATATCAAGATCTTCAACAAGAATGAAAAAGTATTGGACCAGTATCAAGAAAATTAGTAAAAAGATTGTCAGTTGTATTTTTGAAAAGGAAAATGATTTGCGGCCATATGCAGATGTGGAGTTATTCGGTGAAAGAGTCAGTGGACTTCTGGACACAGGTGCCTCAATAAGTTGCATAGGTGGTAGTCTCGCTCGAAAATTTATTGATTCAAATCAGCCATACAAAAAACTCAGTTGCAAAGTACATACTGCTGATGGTAGAGCGCAAAATATTATTGGTTTCATTAAAACCAAAATCATTTTTAGAAACTTAGAGAAGCATATAGATATTTACATTATTCCCAGTTTATCTCAACCTTTATACCTAGGAATCGATTTCTGGAAATTGTATGATCTTTTGCCTCTTAGTTTGTTTAATTCAAAATCTATTTCCACAATTTCGTCGATATTAGATTCAAGTAATTTAGATAATAATCAAAAACTCCAATTACAAAAAACCGTTGAACTTTTCCCATCTTTTGCCAAAGAAGGCTTAGGAAAAACTACTTTTGTAAGTCATGTGATAGATGTTGGTGAAGCAAAGCCAATAAAACAAAGACACTATCCAGTGTCACCAGCAATTGAGAAGCTTATGTACGAAGAAGTTGATCGGATGATTAGTTTAGGTATTATCGAAGAGTCGAATAGTGCCTGGAGTTCTCCTTGTGTCCTAGTGAGAAAGCCTGGCAAAAATAGATTATGTCTTGATTGTAGGAAAGTAAACGAAGTTACGGTAAAAGACGCATATCCCCTACCAATTATCGATGGCATATTAAGCAGGTTACCAAAAGCGAAGTACATTACCAGTTTGGATCTCAAAGATGCCTTCTGGCAAATTCCTTTAGATCCAAAATCAAGGGACAAAACAGCGTTCACAGTACCTGGACGGCCGTTATATCAATATAAGGTAATGGCGTTTGGTCTGTGTAATGCACCCCAGACTATGTCTCGTTTGATGGATAAGGTAATACCAGCACATTTGCGTAACGAAGTCTTTATTTACCTCGATGATTTGTTAGTAATTTCTGATGAATTCGTAAAACATTTGGAAGTATTAGGAGAAGTTTCTAAACATTTTCGTGAAGCAGGTATAACTATTAACATCGAGAAAAGTAGTTTTTGCGTAGACGAAGTAAAATATCTGGGACATATCATAGGAAACGGTGTAATTCGTACAGATCCGGATAAAGTAGCAGCAATTGTAGAATATCCAACGCCAAGTTCCTTAAAGGAAATCAGACGCTTCCTTGGTATGACAGGATGGTACCGGAAATTCATCGAAAACTACGCGGCTCTCACGACCCCAATAACGGATCTATTGAAGAATAAACGGAAATTCATATGGAACCAAGAAGCAAACGAATCATTTGAAAAATTGAAAAGTTTATTGAGCTCTGCACCAGTGTTACATAGTCCAGATTTCACAAAACCGTTCTATATCCACTGTGATGCTAGTAAGACAGGAGTTGGAAGCGTATTGGTGCAGTTAAATTCAGAGGATGATGAAGTTCCTTTGGCATTTATGTCAAAGAAACTTAATAAAGCCCAAAGAAATTATTCAGTAACTGAGCAAGAATGTTTAGCTGCAGTACTAAGTGTACAAAAATTTCGTCCCTATGTCGAAGGACATGAGTTTACTATTGTTACTGATCACGCTTCGCTCAAGTGGCTTATGTCTCAAAAGGATTTGAGTTCGAGATTGGCTCGATGGGCACTCAAACTTCAAGGATTCAACTTCAAAATAAAACATCGAAAAGGATCTCAAAATATCGTTCCTGATACTCTTTCGCGCACCCCTTCTGCAGATGCTGGATCAAGTCAATCCGAAGAAAAATTAGACCCTGTAGTTAGTAGCTTGTCTAACGATAACACTATTTTTGTAGACCTTAAGTCACCTCACTTCCAATCTGATGAATACAAAGCTCTTATCAAGAGTTTTACCGAGAATATAACCAAACTCCCAGATCACAAAGTTTTGGACGGTTTCATTTACAAACGAACCGAACATGTTGCTGGCGAGCAACTGAATGATGATTTTTGTTGGAAACTTTGGATTCCGAAAGATTTAGTACCCGAAGTTTTATCAACTTCTCACAATAATCCTCTCTCCGCACATTTTGGAATTAACAAAACTCTAGAGCGAATACGAAGATATTATTTTTGGCCTAGTCTAGTCAATAGCGTAAAAGATTTTATTAACAATTGCGATGTATGTAAATCAACTAAACATCCGAATGTTGTTTTAAGACCACCCATGGGAAAATCTCCAATGCCTGAACGTTTATTTCAAAGATTGTACATTGACTTTCTTGGACCATATCCTAGATCCAGATCTGGACATATAGGTATTTTCGTTGTTCTAGACCATTATTCAAAATATCCATTTCTAAAACCTGTAAAAAAATTGACTGCAGATGCAGTTACTAAGTACTTGGAGGAAGAAATCTTTCACGTATTCGGCGTACCGGAAACTATAGTTTCAGATAATGGAGTACAATTTAAGTCGAAAATTTTCAAACAATTGCTTAATAAATATAACATTTTTCATACCCTTACAGCTGTGTATTCTCCACAAGCTAACGCTTCAGAGCGAGTTAATCGGTCGGTGATTGCTGCCATAAGAGCATATGTAAACCCTGATCAAAAGAATTGGGATGAAGTTTTGAGCAGTATAGCTTGCGCTATACGGTCTAGTGTCCATTCCTCAATAGGTGTTGCTCCATATTATATAACTTTTGGCCAAAATATGATAACGAACGGAGAAACTTATTCACTCTTAAGAAAACTAGGAGGTCTAGAGGATAGAACAATTAATTTCACTAGGGAAGATTCCATAGAAGTTGTCAGGAAAAGAGCTCTAGAACTAATGGAGAAACAATTTCAGAGAAATGAAAGGAAGTATAATTTGAGAGCGAGAGTTGTAGATTTTAAAGAAGGTCAAGAAGTTTTTAGGAGGAATTTTAAGCAGTCAAGCTTTGAAAAAGGATACAACTCAAAACTAGACCAAGTTTTTGTCAAAGCTCGAATTCGAAAGAAAATAGGCAATTGCAATTACGAGCTTGAGGACTTAAAAGGAAATTATGTAGGCAAGTTTCACGCAAAGGATATTAAATCTTCCTAATCGTTACTCCTATCGAAATCTCTTATTTTGATTTTATACATTTTTTTTGTAAAGATACATTTTTTAAACCTTTTTTAAACATTTTTAACGATTTGTCCAACTCCAGCTGGATCCAATTTTGGTGTTTTCATACCCCAAAATCTGATCTTGCCGGGGGGATTGTGTACAGAGGCTGGCTTAGCTTATTGTATACAAACTTATTAGTTTAAATTTAACGGATACAAATCTCAAATGCAACATTAAAACGTAGCGAATGATTGATATTCATTGCATGCGACACTAGCGACAATTGTCCTAGAAATGAGTAGCATGTGCCTTGGTATAGGTGGATTTAATTGGGATTTCCAGTCAGCAATCTGATCTATTGAATAATTTTTGGTATAAAAGCTGTATTTGCCCAAAATGCGTCCTTTTTCATTTTAACCTCTATACCATAAAAATCACATAAAAGTGAAAATTTTGATAAAAAAAAAATATAAAATATTTAATAAAACTTTAAAAGTGCATTTGCTTTAATTTAATTTAAAAAAGTTAAATAAAACTATATTACAATTTAATAACAATTAATTTCTACAAATATCATTTTGTTCTATATGCTGGTACCAATCTCAAAGGTAAATTTGTTATTCTACTAAATTTCATATAATCTTATATAAAGCAAATCAATTTTTCTTAGATATGGTACCAAGCCTTAATTAAAAATCTATCGATCTTGGCGTTAAAACTATTTTTAGAGGCAACCTACCACCAATTGTATTTAAAACTAAATTATCAGGAAATAGTTGCGTATTGAACCCAACGATTTTAAACTAGTAACAGAGAAGCGATTTATTGTGGTAAAAGTATCAACTGTCCCCAATTAGATACTAAAAATCTCCTAATTCAAGCAGAAAACATATCTATAAGGACATCAGGATAATAAGAATATATCCGCTGTCAGGAGTTTAGCCCACAATAAATACTGTGGATGTTACAGAAGGCCTGGAGAAGAGCATTTTCCACCAATCAGTGATAAAAAATATCATACAACTAAAAATACAAAATTTGTCTCTTAATAAGTATCTACATTTAACATTTTTAATATAATTTATACCATGCTAGAAATCTTTATCTCTATCAGATATCTCTAATTTATTACAGATTTTTTTTTATGAAGTTTTAAATACTCTCATCAAAAGTATTAAAAGATAATTGCAGACTTATTATTATTTTTCTTTTGATATTCACAATAATTTATTTACGAGGAAAAAACAAATCAAAAAAGGAATAAAATAGAAAGGGTCAATCCTAGACACACATTAAGTCACTACTAATAATTTGTCTCCCTCAAGCTTACTGTTCTCAAATTGCTGAATGATCATTCATCGATGGAACCAATATCAAAGAGTAAGTGATAAACAAAATGTAATAAAAATTTAGTAATCTTCATCACTTATTATATGTCACACGCGGTTTTTTTAAAAGGAATTAAATTTGTTAAAAATTAAAAATTTTAGAAAAATATAAAAAGATTAAAATAATGAATTAGTGAATATATTTAAATAACAAAATAGTGATAAATAATCAGGATGTGAAGATTATTAAATATAAAAAAAATTATAAAGAAAGTGAATTAATGTGAAAAAGAAAAGGTTAAAAGAAGAGGCAAAAATTAATTTTATTTAAAATATAAAAGAAAACAAAACAAATAGAAAAGAAAAAAAGAAATAGAAAAAAAATATAGTTAATAAATCAAATTTTGAAAAATATAAAAAAAAAATATATAAATAAAAATTTGCAAATATGAAAGAATTAGTTAAAAATTAAAGAAATAATGATAGTGAAATATAGAAAATTGAAGTAAAAGAAATTAAGAATAAATCTGCATGCCAGAGAAAATAAAGGATTAAAAAAGCAACTACAATATTAAATAAACTAAAAATCAGGTATTTAAAACTTCAGCATTCAATATTTATTTAGGGTTTTTTTAAAGCTATCAATTTTGTTAAATTTCTAAAAACATTTGTTAAGATTTTTTTTATATAATTTATTTGTTACCATTTTCAACATAATTTTTGAAATTTAGAAATATATAATTAAGAATTTTATAAACTTCCCCGCGTAATATATTTATATACTTTATCTGGCATCCCTTTTCGCCTTATTTTTATTTTTCTTTAATTTCTTTTAGTGAGTTCAATGACCTATTGTCAAATTCTTATATACTTAAAGTACAGGCTCATAAGTTTGTTAATGTACAATATTTTTTTTATAGATTAAAAGTTTCTAAATGAAACGTTAGAATGATAGTTTTTAATAATAATAACAATAATTTGTCTAAACTTAAATATATATTTATTGAATTTAATTTGTGAATAAATATCATTTACATGATGTGCTAGAAAAATTTTGTGTTGTGATTAAAGTGATGTAAAGTTCGTAAAGTAAGGTAAAGGTGTATCAGGGATTACAAATTCAATTTACAGGATCTTTCAATATTTGTAATCGATGGTTGGGAAGGGCGAACTGTTGTTTCAAATACACCAGGAAACAACATCTATCTTTTTTTTTTTTTTGACGTAATCAATTTAAATCTTCCTTAAAGCTTCTAAATCCAAAAATTATTCGTTCATCTAGTCATTATATTTTCTATTTGCAATTTTTATCTTAAACCCCCCTTTTCCTAAGCATGCAAATAAAATAATTGCTTGTATGTAGCCAAAATTAAATCTTGATTAGGCCCACGAATCCTCCCGATTGCCGACGAGCCAGAGCCGGAAAAATATGCATGCTGGAGCCTATCAACAAAGGTATTTGCTTCAATTCAATTGTACCTTGTATGCTACAAAATATTTCAAAAATTTCTTATTTAAAAAAAAAATTCAAAAATTACTTATTTTTATAGGAAATTTTTCAAAAATTTCTTATTTTTATAGGATTTTTTTTTTAATTTCTCAATTTTTAAAAATTTCTCAATTTTCAAAAATTTCTTATTTTTATAGGAAATTTAAAAAAAAAAATATATTTTCATAGGAATTTATTTAAAAATTTCCTCGTTTTACAGATAATTAAAAAAAAATTCTTATTTTTATAGGAAAATTTTCAAAAATTTTCTATTTTTATAAGAAAATTTTCTAGAATTTTCCAATTTTTATAGGAAATTTTTCAAAAATTTTTCAATTCGTATAGGAAATTTTTTAAAAATTTCTTATTTTTATAGAAATTTTTTGAAAAATTTCTTATTTTTAAAGAAAATTTTTCAAAAATTTTTAAGTTTTAGAAGAAATTTTTCAAAATTTTCTTATTTTTATAGAAAATTTTTAAAAAATTTCTTATTTTCATAGAAAAATTTTCAAAAATTTCTTATTTTTATAGGAAATTTTTAAAAAATTTCTTATTTTTATAGGAATTTTTTGAAAAATTTCTTATTTTTATAGGAAATTTTTCAAAAATTTTTAATTTTTATAAGAAATTTTTCAAAATTTTCTTATTTTTATAGGAAATTTTTCAAAAATTTCTTATTTTCATAGAAAAATTTTCAAAAATTTCTTATTTTTATAGGAAATTTTTCAAAAATTTCTTATTTTTATAGGAAATTTTTCAAAAATTTTCCAATTTTTATAGGAAATTTTTCAAAAATTTATTATTTTGATAGGAAATTTTTCAAAAATTTTTAATTTTTAGAAGAAATTTTTCAAAATTTTCTTATTTTTATAGGAAGTTTTTTAAAAATTTCTTATTTTCATAGGAAATTTTTCAAAAATTTTTTATTTTTATAGGAAATTTTTCAAAAATTTCTTATTTTTATAGAAAATTTTTCAAAAATTTCTTATTTTTATAGGAAATTTTTCAAAAATTTCTTATTTTTATAGGAAATTTTTCAAAAATTTCTTATTTTTATAGGAAATTTTTCAAAAATTTCTTATTTTTATAGAAAATTTTTCAAAAATTTCTTATTTTTATAGGAAATTTTTCAAAAATTTCTTTTTTTTCAAAGGAAATTAAAAAAAAAGTATATTTTTATAAAAAAATTTTCAAAAATTATTTATTTTTAAGGAAATTTTTCGAAAAAATCTTTTTTTTATAGAAACATTTTCAAAAATTTCTTAAAAGTTTTAAAAAAAAAAAAACTCTGTTTTTAGATTTTTCAAAACTTTTTTATTTTTGTAGGAATTTTTTAGGAAGGACCTACTGTCGCAAAATATAAATGAAAAAATGCATAAAAATGTAATAATAAACAAAGTCCTCCCACTATAAACTGCTCCTTTTTCAAGCTGAAGAGGTAGTACTCACGTCTTCAATGAAATGAACACACAATTCTTGTTGAAGTCACAAGTATAACTTTCCACTAGAAAAAAGCCTATAGCCATAAAAGCAGGAACCAGGACTAAGGCACAAAGTGCATAAACTGCAGCATTCAGACCAAGCAACACCTGTAATGTTTCATTTCCTTTTCATTTTTTTAAACTTTTTAATTTCATCCAATTCTATTTAAGTTTTTTCTGTGAACACATTTTATGTTATCCTTTATGTCCTTTTCTCATGCAGGCTTTTTATGGAATCTTTTTTTATATAACTAGATTCTTTAAACTTGCGGGTGAAAAAAAAAAACATTGTGTTCAAAATAGAGTTGCAGTCGAGTTGTGAAATGGGAAGTGCTAATGGCTCTGTTGATGGTGTTGCTGGTATGGCTGTTAGTTGGTTGGAAGGACGGCATGCTTTTGGTTTACCAGTATAAGGATTAGCAACGCAAGTGGTAGTGGTGAGAAAACTAGTAATAAGCTTTAATAAACCGTTTAAATTATTTACTTTTAAATTGCATTATTTGAGGCAAAATTTATACATAAAAGGACAACAAATAGATGAACGAATTATTCCAGATAAAAGATGATTAAGATGTAGTAGATTGGAAGGAGTAAATTTAAAAAGATTGGCTCAAAAATAAAAAACTTATTAAAAATTTCCTATAAAAATAAAAAAAATTTTAAAAATTTCCTATAAAAATAAGAAAATTTTTAAAAATTTCTTATAAAAATAAGAAAATTTTTAAAAATTTCTTATAAAATAAGAATTTTTTATAAAAATTTCGATAAAAACAGAAATTTTTGAAAACTTCTGGTAAAAATAATAAATTTTTGAAACTTTTTTAATAAAAATAAGAAATTTTTGAAAAATTTGTTATAAATATTATACATTTTTTGAAAAATTTCATATAAAAACTAGAAAATTTTTTTAAATAGGAAAATTTTGAAAAATTTCCTATAAAAATAGGAAAGTTTTGAAAAATTTCCTATAAAAATAGTAAAATTTTGAAAAATTTCCTATAAAAATAGTAAAATTTTGAAAAATTTCCTATAAAAATAGGAAAATTTTGAAAAATTTCCTATAAAAATAGGAAAATTTTGAAAAATTTCCTATAAAAATAGGAAAATTTTGAAAAATTTCCTATAAAAATAGGAAAATTTTGAAAAATTTCCTATAATAATAGGAAAATTTTGAAAAATTTCCTATAATAATAGGAAAATATTGAAAAATTTCCTATAAAAATAGGAAAATTTTGAAAAATTTCCTATAAAAATAGGAAAATTTTGAAAAATTTCCTATAAAAATAGGAAAATTTTGAAAAATTTCCTATAAAAATAGGAAAATTTTGAAAAATTTCCTATAAAAATAAGAAATTTTTGAAAAATTTTGTATAAAAATAAGAAATTTTTGAAAAATTTGTTATAAAAATAAGAAAGTTTTAAAAAAATTTCATACAAAAAAATTAAATTTTTGGAAAATTTCCTATGTAAATGTTTACCTTTGTTGATGTAGGGTATAGTTACTTAAGGTGAAGTACCCTAACAACGAACTTTCTATCTATAACATGATAACATTAAATGCAAACCAAATTCAAAACAATTAATCACCTCAATTATCAATAAAATAAAATACAATTCAAAATATAAACAAAAAAAAGTTAGATAAACAAAATGAAAAAAAGTCTCAATTTTATTAATAAAGAATAAATTTTAAGTACTTAAACACTCATCAGTACAAAAAAAAGAAAATAAAGAGATTATTAAATTTAATTCTTTGGCCAGCAAAATTTTATAAATGATCTTTCTTTCTTGTTTATGTTATTCTTCTAAGAGAAGGAAAATAAACAATACTTTTATAGCAATTCAAGTTTATGACACTTTTTTATGGCTACGACAAATAACAGCCGAAACGAAGCGGAAAAAGTGTTAATACATTTTTACAAAAGCTAACAAAAAAACAACAAACTTTTATTAACAACTTTTTAATGTTTTTTTTTTTTGTTTTCCGCACTCTTTCTCTTAGTTTATGCTGATGCCAATTTTTGTTTTATGTTTTCTTTCGCTAAAAGAAAAAAAGTAAACAGTTTTTAATGTTTAAGTTTTGGAATGTACCCAAAATGAACTGGGGGTTAAGATAACATTTTGGTATAACAAAATAAGTTTAAACATTTGAACTCGAATCTAGGAGTAGATTAGGACAAAGTGAATCATCTTTATCGTTAACTATGATCAAGATGATCATGTCTTAGAAATCCGATCGCGAAATTTTTCAAATTTAATAATAGAACAAACTGACTTTTGGGGGTCCCACAGAAAATTATTACAATTATAGAATTTGGTATATTTATTTTATATTTGGTATTATTTAAAATTTTTTAGAACAAAAACATTTCAAGTGAACGATAATTTCATGACACACTGTGCCTGATATCTTGTTAATTTAAATGCACATGCATGATAAAAAGTTTTTTGATGTATTTTGTATAATGCGGCTTTTTTGGACGACTGTTAAATTGTATACACGAACACAATGTCAAGCTTTAGTAAACTATGAACAATAAACTGAAAATAAACAATGTATTAACTTGTTTATAAACTTAGCGTAAGTGATAAATAACCCAGCAAACAGTTTTTGAAACAAAGCGACAATAACATTTTTTTTATTTTAAAAGATATTAAAAAAGTTCTACATCTGTCATTTTCGGAAAAGATATGGATTCCATAGAAAAATATAGATAAAAAAAAGTTTTCTATAGAAAAATTTTCGATAAAAAAATTTTTCTATAGAAAAATATTCGATAAAAAAAATCGTCTATAGAAAAATTTTCGATAAAAAAAATGTTTCTTTAGAAAAATTTTCGATAAAAAAATTTTTCTATAGAAAAATTAACGATAAAAAAATTTTTCTGTAGAAAAATTTTCGATAAAAAAATTTTTCTATAGAAAAATTTTCGATAAAAAAATTTTGCTATATAAAAATTTTCGATAAAAAAATTTTTCTATAGAAAAATTTTCGATAAAAAAATTTTTCTATAGAAAACTTTTCGATAAAAAAATTTTTCTATAGAAAAATTTTCGATAAAAAAATTTTTCTATAGAAAAATTTTCGATAAAAAAATTTTTCTATAGAAAAATTTTCGATAAAAAAAATTTTTCTATAGAAAAATTTTCGATAAAAAAAATTTTTCTATAGAAAAATTTTCGATAAAAAAATTTTTCTTTAGAAAAATTTTCGATAAAAAAATTGTTCTATAGAAAAATTTTCGATAAAAAAATTTTTCTATAGAAAAATTTTCGATAAAAAAATTTTTCTATAGAAAAATTTTCGATAAAAAAATTTTTCTATAGAAAAATTTTCGATAAAAAAATTTTTCTATAGAAAAATTTTCGATAAAAAAATTTTTCTATAGAAAAATTTTCGATAAAAAAATTTTTCTATAGAAAAATTTTCGATAAAAAAATTTTTCTATAGAAAAATTTTCGATAAAAAAATTTTTCTATAGAAAAATTTTCGATAAAAAAATTTTTCTATAGAAAAATTTTCGATAAAAAAAATTTTTCTATAGAAAAATTTTCGATAAAAAAATTTTTCTATAGAAAAATTTTCGATAAAAAAATTTTTCTATAGAAAAATTTTCGATAAAAAAATTTTTCTATAGAAAAATAAAAAAATGTTTCTATAGAAAAATTTTCGATAAAAATACATAAAAATTTTTTCTTTTTAAAACATCAGAACTAAACATTGAAAAAATTTCTTAAAGACAGCCCCATCTCCTGTTCAAATTGTTTGCTGGGTTATTTTTTCTATCGTAAACATGTAAATAAAACTTTTAAATCAACATGTTTGAACAAAGGAAAATTGTATCTACAATAAACAAAAAGCTAAGAAGTTATTTAATATTAAGATATACGAGAGCAAGTAAAACAAATAAAAACATTTGGTTAGTTATTTTAGAACTAACAAAAGTATATTTGAATGTATACCCTACATCATTATAGCAGAGGTATTTTGTGTGAAATATTGGCCAGACCAAAAGAATACCAAACGAACCACTGAGTCATTCAAGTTAAATACAGTCAAATTTTGAACTTAAATTGATAAATTTACTAAAAATAGGCACTGCCTTTTTATATTGTTCGAATTGACCTTCCCATTTAAGCTAAAAACGTTTTAGGAAAGTGACACTTCACTTTTTTACCTTCTTCTTCCTCTCTATGTCTTAGTCTATGTCTTAGTCTATGTCTTAGTCTATGTCTTAGTCTATGTCTTAGTCTATGTCTTAGTCTATGTCTTAGTCTATGTCTTAGTCTATGTCTTAGTCTATGTCTTAGTCTATGTCTTAGTCTATGTCTTAGTCTATGTCTTAGTCTATGTCTTAGTCTATGTCTTAGTCTATGTCTTAGTCTATGTCTTAGTCTATGTCTTAGTCTATGTCTTAGTCTATGTCTTAGTCTATGTCTTAGTCTATGTCTTAGTCTATGTCTTAGTCTATGTCTTAGTCTATGTCTTAGTCTATGTCTTAGTCTATGTCTTAGTCTATGTCTTAGTCTATGTCTTAGTCTATGTCTTAGTCTATGTCTTAGTCTATGTCTTAGTCTATGTCTTAGTCTATGTCTTAGTCTATGTCTTAGTCTATGTCTTAGTCTATGGTTTAGTCTATGTCTTAGTCTATGGTTTAGTCTATGTCTTAGTCTATGTCTTAGTATATGTCTTAGTATATGTCTTAGTCTATGTCTTAGTCTATGTCTTAGTCTATGTCTTAGTCTATGTCTTAGTCTATGTCTTAGTCTATGTCTTAGTCTATGTCTTAGTCTATGTCTTAGTCTATGTCTTAGTCTATGTCTTAGTCTATGTCTTAGTCTATGTCTTAGTCTATGTCTTAGTCTATGTCTTAGTCTATGTCTTAGTCTATGTCTTAGTCTATGTCTTAGTCTATGTCTTAGTCTATGTCTTAGCCTATGTCTTAGCCTATGTCTTAGTCTATGTCTTAGTCTATGTCTTAGTCTATGTCTTAGTCTATGTCTTAGTCTATGTCTTAGTCTATGTCTTAGTCTATGTCTTTGTCTATGTCTTAGTCTATGTCTTAGTCTATGTCTTAGTCTATGTCTTAGCCTATGTCTTAGTCTATGTCTTAGTCTATGTCTTAGTCTATGTCTTAGTCTATGTCTTAGTCTATGTCTTAGTCTATGTCTTTGTCTATGTCTTAGTCTATGTCTTAGTCTATGTCTTAGTCTATGTCTTAGTCTATGTCTTAGTCTATGTCTTAGTCTATGTCTTAGTCTATGTCTTAGTCTATGTCTTAGTTTATGTCTTAGTCTATGTCTTAGTCTATGTCTTAGTCTATGTCTTAGTCTATGTCTTAGTCTATGCCTTAATCTATGTCTTAGTCTATGTCTTAGTCTATGTCTTATTCCAGTCTATGTCCTTAGCAAAAATGGCTTAGTTAACATAAATATGAGTAAAATCTGGGAGTTTTCACAAAAACTTCAAAAATATTTACGGTTTTCCTGGTAGTAACAATCGTATATACACATAATTTTCTTCTTCGTAAATTGTACTTTAAATTACTTAAATACCAAAATAAAAGCTCAACAAACGTTTAAAAGCAACACAGGAAAGGGAAGCAACAATTTATTGTTTTTTGTTCCGTTTGTAAAGAAAATAGGGTTAAAAAGAAAGCAAAATATGTACAGGAGCAGGAGCAAGAAAGAAAAAAGCAATTATCGAGCATATGTGTTGGCGAAGAATTATGTCAGGAGGGGAGATAATAATAATATGATTTAAAATTTTTAGTTTGTTTTTGTACGATAACGAAACAACCCAAATCAGTCGGAGTTTACCCAAACTCACCGAATTAGGAATTCATACTCGAATAATGGTTGGAGTCTCTGCTAAGCCTCTTTTTGAAAACTAAACATTTTTTTTTTTTTTTGATATATTATGCGTATCTTAATTTGGTCTAGCAACGCGGACTGTATTCTATATTTATACCCTTCACCACCATAGGTGGAAACGGTATTATAAGTTTGTGCTGATGTATAGTATACTAATAAGCTTAGAATCACTTTCTGAGTCGATTTAGCGATGTCCGTCCGTCCGTCTGGCTGGCTGGATCCCCTTGTAAACCTTGTAATCATACTGCAGGTCGCAATTCTAAAGATAAATTTGGCACAGATCATTTTTCGTCAAAATCGGTCCATTATTTATGGTACCTCCCATAGGTCCCACTTCCCGGAATTGATATATTGGCCACAAAAATCAATATTTTTTCATGAAATTTAAAACAAATACTGCTTATGTAAACTTAAATCACTGTACCGGTCCACATTTGACCATAGCTCCCATACAAACTCTTTTCTCATAACGATAAATCCGAAGATAATGAGAATTTAAAGTTTATTTTTTGCATACATAATTTTTGCAACAACTCTAATCAATTTCGAGATAATCGGTCCACATTTGACCCAGCTCTAATATAAGTCCAAATGACGGAAACAGCTTAAATGTATAAGTTTTGAGAATATGTTTGTATGATGGCAAAATTTAGCAAATATTTGTTTTTATACAGGAAAAAGAACATCTTTGACCTTAGTGGTGAAGGGTATCGTATGGTCGGGCTTTACCGACTATAGCACTTTCTTACTTGTTTTTTATATAAAATATTTAAAAAGTTTTACTCGTAGCAAATGGAAAGCCTTGTATATTATTTCCAAAGAAAATTATTCAAATGCTATACCGATTTGCAATTGCTACGATCCTACCCTATCTACAATGAATTGTGAACTGGGCTGTTAAAATATTGTAATCAAAAGTAAAAAATAATAAATGAACAAAAGTACACAAAAGAAAGCTGGGGGTACCATTTCCATAACTTATGTATGAATTTTTTAAAGTATGATTTTAGCCTTAAGGTGTTCAATATAATATTATAACTTGAAGTAAATACATATTGGATATCAAAAATTTTTTGAAATTTATAAAATAAATACGAATTTTACTTTATAAATTTTATATTGCGAGAGAGAAAGAAAAAGTACTTTATTATAAGAGGGCGTATATAAAAATACTGTCGACACTTATGGTCTTATTTAATATGATAGCGTGCGTCGGGCAAAATCTATTTCAAGCCTATGTATTTAAATATCTTTTTATCTTTTAAAGAAAGTGGAATGTTGAAGTTATATTTCGCATTGGTAGAGCTGAGGTATTTTCGGAAATTTAAGACATTCCTTCTTTGAAGGAAATTTTTGATATGCCCTCTTATTACAAATGTTTGTAGTGAAAAAGAAACGTACGCATTACCAACGCAACTGCAAAAGCTGACAAGTAACGACATTGAAGTTAAAAAAAGGATCTACTTTAGTAACAAATGCACGAAAACTTAAACCCAGTGGCGTAGTTTATGGAAGGAATAACAATAAGGGACTTAAGATAAAGTCTAAAATTTAATATGTCCTAAACTAAAACTCTAAATAAATTTTGACATGCTTGCGCTAGTTGAAAAACCCACAAAAGGGAGACCTAGTGGGTAAGGATAAATCGAGTCACTGAATTCAATGGTTTATTAGGTTAGCTCTAGTTTTCGAGATATAACGTTATAAAAAAATGGAGGAGGTTGCGAGGTAAATATTCGCTTAACTCGAAAACTGTTTATTTTCTTAAACTAAGTAAATAAATCGAAATTCGGCAACAAAATTGTCTTTTTTTTTGATTTTGTTTTGTGATTCAAAAAATAATTTATTTCCGAAACGACTGCTCAGATTAAAAAATAATTAGTGTTTCTGAAATATTGTTTTACTTAGTTTAAGAAAACAAACAGTTTTCGAGTTACGCGAATATTTATTGCGCAACCTCCTCCATTTTTTAAATAACGCTATATCTCGATCTTGAAAAATTCATTTATTACTTTTACAAAATAAGTAGGCTTCTAGTGGCATATGAAATCCGCACTAAAAGAACTTCTTTGATTTTAAGATAAAAAACTAATCAAGTCAATTTTAGATATACTGTTTTGAAGCGAAGAGTATTCAAATAAAGACTTTCTCCATCGATCAAAACAAATTGTAGTCAGAAGGGGCAAGATCTGGGCTATTAGACGGGTGAGCCAAAACTTCTCATCCATTGCTTTCAATAATAGTTTTTAAACAGTCCTCGTGTTTGGTCAAATATTACGTTCGTTTTTATTCATTATTATATTCAAACAAATCTATTGTCTTTGGTGCAGGTCTCTTGTGTCCGACCAGATTTCAACTGCTCATAATATGTACAAAACACCCTTCTAATTCCCACAAATACAGAACATGAGCTTGCGTAATGAATCATCGGCGTTGATTTGACTGTTTGGCTGGCTTTAAGAATGACTTTTTGCGCTTAGTGTTATCGTAATGTACCTATCCATTTTTCATCACCATCAACGCAAAACATCTTTTTTCGGAACAAAATTCGACATTATAAAAGCGATTGAAAAGAATGAGTTATGACAGTTTGACGTCTATCGAATACTAAATTAATTTTAATTTTTTCATAACTAATGATATAAATAATAAATCATTAAAAAGTTACTGTAAACATTGTTTCGGTCAAGCCCGACCATATGATACCCTTCACCACTAAGGTCAAAAGTGTTATTTTTTAGGTATAAAGACAAATATTTACTAAATTTTGCTATCATACAAACATTTTCTTAAAACTTTTATATTTAAGCAGCTTCCGACATTTGGACTTATATGAGAGCTAGGACCGATTATCTCGAAATTTGGCAAATTGAGTAGAGTTGTTACAAAAATTATGTATGTAAAAAATAAACTAAAAAATTCCAATTATCTTCAGATTTACGAGCTTTTTAGTGATTTTTGTCTCATTTAGTGCGTTTTTAAGGAAAAGTTTGTATGTTATGGTCAAATGTGGACCGATTTTAACGAAATTTGGTACAGTGATTTTAGTTGACATAAGCAGTACTTGATTTAAATTTCATGAAAAATATTGATATTTGTGGCCAATATATCAATTCCGGGAAGTGGGACCTATGGGAGGTACCATAAATAATGGACCGATTTTGACGAATTATCTTTAGAATTGCGACCTGTAGTTTGATTACAAGGTTTACATGGGGGTCCAGCCAGCCAGCCGTCCAGCCAGACGGACGGACATCGCTAAATCGACTCAGAAAGTGATTCTAAGCCTATTGGTATACTAAAAGGTGGGTCTAAGACAAATATTTTCATGCGTTACATACATCAGCACAAACTTATAATACCCTTTCCACCTATGGTGGTGAAGGGTATAAATATACATAATAATAAGAGTAACAAGTAAGAAAAGCTATAGTCGGTCAAGCCTGACTATATCATACCCTTTACCACTAAAGTCAAATATGGAAAAACAATTTAACAAGTCTTCCTTAAGTCAAAGAGACATACATAAATATACTATGTGATATTTTTAAAAAATTTTGAGATTTATGTCATTTCCGGCTAAGGGCCTGATAAGGGAGCTGGGGTCAACTGTGGATCGATTGTTACCAAATTTTGGTTATTGGTTTATATTTACAAAATACTTATCTGTACAAAGTTTTAGGAAACAAATGCATTTATCATAAGAGTTATAAACGTTTTTGTGCTTTTATGTGTATATAAACGTCTTTTGAGAATGTGTCTTGTATGGGAGGTATGGTCAAGTATGGGCCGATTCATACAAAATTAGGTAAACTGATTAAGGTTATTATAAGCAATATTTGTACTGAATATTATTTAAATACAACTAAATTTGTGACTGTAAAGTACCAAAAACTCTATTCCGGGAAGGCATCCCTGTGGGAGGTAACCGAAATATCCTTAAACCAAAATAATCAAATTATCTTTTAAGTTACGACCTGTACAAAGATACCAAGCTTACATGGATAACAACTCAGAAAGTTATTCTAAGTCGATTGGTATACTAAAAGGTGGGTCTCAGACCAATATTTCTATGCGTTACAAACAGAAGCACAAACCCAAGCAGTGAATATTATCTCATACATCTCAGCAGTTTGCCCGTAATTCGTTATTCAGTAAAACACACGAAATATTTTTTAACTTAATGATATAATTGAGATCTTATGTGTTTTAGCATCTACAAAGCTACAAACTACAAATTTGATTAGATTATTTATTGAAAATATTAGTTATTTTAAGCGTTATTAATTTTTTTTTTCAAACTACACATTTTAGCTTACAAATTTCCATAAAATAATCGCAAGTGTGGCAACGATCTGTGTAATATTGAGAAAATATACAAACTTGAAAGATATTCTTTATAGTCAACAATTTTGAAGTGGCACTTCCTTTAATATTTATTTCATGGGTATATTAATTACCCTGTGAATCCCCCACTTTGAATATTTAACCCACACCCCTGCTGAATTTTGCTTTTGTTTCTCTTTTCAGTGAAAAATCAATTTTTTTAACAGCAGAAAAGCAAAAGAAAAAGTTCAAGTAAAAGTAGAATGAAAAAAATATGTTTGGAAATAACTATTGACCAAGTTAATAAATATAGACATTATTATAATAACAACAAAGATAAATAATTAATAATGATAATAAAAACTTACATGGATAAATGTTTAAGCAGTTGATTTTTAATAAGAGAAACCATTTTTGACTAATTTTGTTTTCCAATTCGAGCAAAAATTTTTATCAAAATGAAGTTAAAGAGTTTCAAAAGAGAAAGAACATTGAGAAGAGTTGTTTTTTTGATTTTGCTTTGAATTTGATTTGATTTTATTGAACTTTTATTTTTGAATGCAATTAACAAAATGACATAAACATAACAAAAATAATCACTAGATTTTATTTATTTTTATATATTTTTCTTGTATTTCAACTTCTCTGTTGCTATTTTTTTGATGTTTTTAAAATTTTTTTATCCACTAGATTTTTTTACACTCATTCTTTCACTCACTTACAAACACATACAAACACTTTTTTGCATTTTTTTTCCATTATCTTGAAAAGTGACTTTTTTATTTGGATTTTTTTCTTTTACTTATTTTTTGCATTCAAGACATAATTTCTTTGCTATTTTCTTCACTTTTCTTATCTTGTAACTTTTCTTTACTTAATTTTCAAATATTATTTTACCAAGATTTTCTTTAAATTTGTAGACAAAGAACAAAATTCTGCACAAGAAAAATTCTTTTATTAGATTTTTTTATTATAATTTTCAATTACAGACATAAAAGCAAAATGTATCCGCTACACGAACCGTTCTCTTCGAATTTCTTAGCACAATTGCTCAGCCAAAGCAATCTCGCTCTTATTGCAAAAAAAAATCCAATTGAAGTTTAATATTCCAATTTGACATTTGTCTTCTAAAACATAACACAATTATAAATAAAAAAAATATGTAAGAAAGTTAAGAAAATCGATTCAATTTATTTCTAAATTTTAAAAAAATGTTTTTTTTTATCAAAATCTTCGACTTTTTACTTTTATTTACTTGTTTTTACTTTGTCATCTCGTTTCTATTGGCCACTTTCTATAAGTTTAACTGTCATTTTATTGTTTGTGTTGACGTTTGCAATTTTTCTTAAAGAGAGCAGCAGAAATCAAAGAGAGTACTAGAAAAAATGTTCGATTTTCTTTTCATTGACATTTATTTGTTTTATTGTGCTTATGTTTTTTGTTATTTTATTTTCGTCAATATCAGGGATGGAAACTAGCTTTCAATAAATAAAACCAACAACGAAAAACATATGTACATTTAAGCTTTCTTTCAGAAAAATTTCCTATAAAAATAAGAAATATTTGAAAATCATATATACACCAAAGAAAAATTGACTACAAAAATGAGAAATTTTTAAAAATTGCTATAAAATCAGGAAATTTTTTAAAAATATTTTTTTCCAAAAATAAGAATTTCTTAAAAAATTATATCTAAAAAAAGAAATTTTTGAAAAAAATCCTATAAAAATAAAAAAATAAAAACTTTGCCAAAAAAATTAAAAATTTTTAAAAAATTTTGCTATAAAATAAGAAATTTTCAAAAACGATACATTTTTGAAGAATTTCTTAAAAAATAAGAAACTTTTGAAAATAGGAAACTATAATTTTTTTTTATTTCCTACCAAAATAATAAATTTTTCAAAAACTATTTATAAAAACAAAAAAATTTAAAAAAATTCCTGTAAAAATAAATAATTTTTGAACAGAAAATTTCACCTAAAAATACAATTTTTTTTTAATTAAAAATTTCCTATCAAAATAACAATTTTTAAGAGAAAATTTTCTCTAACAATATTAAATTTTTGATAATTTTGTAAAAAATAAGAAATTTTTGAAAAAATTAGTATAAAAGTAAGAATTTTTTGAAAAATTCCTATAAACATAAGAAATTTTCCAAAAAAAAAATATTTAAAAAATGTTCAAAATTTTTTAAAAATTTCCAATAAAAATAAGAAACTTTTTAAAAATTTTCTATAAAAATAAGAAAATTTTGAAAATTTAAATTTAGAAATAAAAATTTATTATTATAAAAATATTTTCTTGAAAAATAAGAATTTTTTGAAAAATAATATAGGTATTTAAAAATTTTTTACAAAATAAGAAATTTCTATAAATCTGCTATATAAAAAAGAGTTTTTTGAAAATTGCGATAAAAATAAGAAACTTTTATATTTTTTATTTTTAAAATTTCTTTTAAAAATAAGAATTATTTGAAACATTTTCTATAGAAATAATAAATTTTTGAAAAAAATTCCTAATTAATTTTAATTTAAAATTAATTTAATTCCTATATAAGAATTTTTTTAAAAGAAAATTTCCTATAAAAATAATAAATTTTTGAAAAATTTTCTATAAAAATAAGAAAATTTAAAAAAATTTTTATAAAAATATATAAAATAAAAATTATTTGAAATATTCTTTAAAAACAAATTTTTGAAAATATTGTTAAAGAGAAAAGAAATTTTGAAAAACTTCCTATAAAAATAATAAATTTTTAAATTTCCTATAAAAAATAAACCTTTTAAAAATTTCCTATAAAAATAAGAAATTTTTAGTAAATAAGAATATTTTAAAAAATTTCCTATAGAAATTTGAAATTTTTTAAATACTTCCTACAAAAATAAGAAATTAAAAAAAATTTTCTTTCATAAAACTAAGATATGTTTGAAAAATGTTCTATAAAAATAAGAAAATTTTTTAAACAATTAAAAAAATCCTTTTCTATAAAAAAATAATTTCTGAAAAATTTCCTATAAAAAATTTCTTTACAAGTAAATATTTTTTGAAATTTTTGCTATAAAAATAATCAATTTTTGAAAATTTTCTTTAAAGAAAAAAAAATGTATTAACAATTTTTATTTAAATAAGAAACATTTGAAAAATTTCCTTTAAAAATAGATATTTTAGAAAAATTTCTTATAAAATTAAGAACATTTTTAAAATTTTGCTATAAAAATACGAAATTTTTGAAAGATTTGCTATAAAAAATTAGAAAAAAGAAATTTTTGAAAAATTTCCTATAAAAAAATTTTGGAAGAATTTCCTAAAAAAATAATATTTTTGTTAAAAAATTTCCTATAAAAATAACAATTTTTTTAAAGATATCCTACAAAAATAAGAGATTTTTGATTTTTTTAAAATAGGGAATTTTTAAAAAAATTTCTAAAACAAACAGGAAACTTTTTTAAAAAATAAAAAACTTAAAAAAAAATTCCAATAAGAATAAAAAATTTTTGAAAAGTTTGCTGTAAAACTAAGAAATAAAAAAAATCTATAAAATTGGAAATTTTTTAAAATTTTATATAAAAATATAAAATTTTTTAAAAATATCCCATAACATATTTTTGAAAAATTTCCTATAAAAATAAGAAATTTTTGAAAAATTTCCTATAAAAATAAAAAGTTTTTGAAAAATTTCCTATAAAAATAAGAAATTTTTTAAAAGAAAATTTTATATTAAAATAGTTAATTTTCGAAAATTTTGTAAAAATTTCCTAGTAAAATAAGAGTTAAAATAATACTTATTAAAATACAAAATTTTTGAAAAATTTCTTTAAAAAAAAAAAAAATATTTTTGAAAAATTTCGTACAAAAATAAGAAATATTTAAAAAATATTCCTATTAAAATAGGAAATTTTTTTAATGTTTTTTTTTATTTAATTCAATAAGTTTTCATTTAGCTCGATAAATTTTTTCCAGCGATTTTCCAACTTCTTGATCCCATCCGAAAAGTAATACTCCTCCGTGGAGACGATAATTTCCTAGCATGGGCTAAATTTTGTATTGTATCTAAGGTTTGGAAAGAGATAATAATCCCAGCAAGAACAATCGGAAAATAGGGTTTATGTGACAGCAATTAGAGGCGTAAGTCGTTGTTTTTAGCCCTGGTAGCGAGGCTCTTGCGCGTCGGCGCATTGTCTTGTAAAAAAATCTTTAATAAATTCAGATATATACATATTTGCTTTATTTTCTCATTGGCTCTATAGCAATTTGATTAGATTTTGTACAACAATTATGTGTGCAACAAATAAACATAAAATTGTAATTATTTTTAGATTTAAGAAATTCAATAACAGTTACCTTCTGACCCCATTTTTTCACTCGCTTTTTTTAATTTTTTGTTTACAAATTTCATTGCAAAATAAACAAACAGGGGAACCATATTTATGTGTACAAATATTTTGTGTCTTAAGTAAAAACTGAAAAATTTTTCAATTATAATGTATATGAAAATTTTATTGTTTTTTCAGCAGGCAATTAAAAAAAACTGAAATTATTTAAAAATTTTGAACTAGTTAATTTTATTTGAAAACTATCAAATTTTTTTATTTTGTTACATGTCCAAATATTTACTACAAAAATTATGTGTTATACAAAATATCGGAACTTAATTTGTTTCATAGTGTAATAATACAAGTGATATCAAGAGCCCAGCTGATGAATTCGCCAGGAAATTTAACAAACAAAAATTTGACAAAATGTAAGCAAACCTACAAAAACAACATGGGGTTTCATTTTGTCATGTTGTATTTGTTGTATTCTTGCCACCACCTGTAATGAATCACCTTGATTTGTTTCATTAAATTCATGAAACTTGGTAGCACTGTTTGAAAAACAGGGTAACACGTAAATTATTAACAAAAAAGCTTTGCTAATGTTAACAAAATCGCTGTCATTATTGAAAAATAGCTTTAGTTAGCATTACTGTTTTAATTTTCTGTTTTGACAAGCTTGTAAATCTTGTGTGTATTTTTTTGTTAATAATTTTAATTTTTGTATTCATGCCAATGTATCAGGAAAATATCCATGAACCCTACGACGAAAGTGACGAAGAAGATGATGAGGAAAAGAGGACTTTATTTTGTGCAAATCTAGACGAAAGAGTAACCGAGGATTTGTTGTATGAGGTCTTCCTACAAGCGGGACCCATTGAAAGTGCACGTATACCTAAGGACCCCAATGGAAGACAACGTACATTTGGCTTTGTAACATATGTACACAAATGCTCTATAAACTATGCAATGAATCTATACAAAGGACTTTCTTTATATCGCAAGAATCTGACCATAAAACACAAGGGCAACACTCAGCCATCACCAATGAGAGGTAATTATGGCGGAAACGCTTTTAACAATAATCGTTCCGGCTATGATAATTCATCGCTTAGGGGTGGAAACCGCTCGAACTATAACGATAGCCCACCACAAAATCCTTTCCGCAATAGTTTCTCGCCCGATGCTATACTCTCCGGTCATGGTAAGCGTCAAGACAATATTTCAAAACACGCCTCATCCCAACGAAGGCCACATACAAATTCTAGTCCCTATCAAAGAAAAAGTACTGGTAGTGATGATCATCATAATCGAAATCGTGACCGTGATCGTGAAAGGGAGCGCGATCACAATCGAAAACGCCATAGCCATAATAATGGTAGCAACAGGAATTCGGATCAACATTCCGGAGGTGGCAGAAATCGTAGGTAGCAGCAAAAGGATTCGTAGCTTAAATGGACGAGACGGAGACAGTTGAATCTTATGGATATTATAAAGCAATTTGTACAAATAACTATAGAATTAATGAAGAAGAAGTACGTTACAAATATTATATATTTGTTTTTAAATTTGGAAATACGATTTGGACTCTTGAGTACCTTTAAAAACTTTTCTCTTCTCAGAAGTCCTTTTTAAAAATTAAAGGTGCATGCCTATGAGTAAGTATCTGTAAAAATCTCGAAAAAATTCAGGAAAAAAAATAATATGTAATGGTTTCTTAAAATAAATTTAATTTTTTATAAACAAAATATAATTATATAATTTCTTTTGTTATGTGACTCCCAGTGGAGCTAGGGCCTCTACCATCGTTTTTTATCAGACTCTATTGCGAGATTTTAAGCATACGTCATTCCAAGAATGGCGTGCTACTTGCAACTCCGCATCAGTTGACCTCCACGTTCTAGCAGGTGCAAAAAGACGACGGCCTCTTCCCTGTGGATTCCAACGAAGTGCTTGTCGAGCAATGGCCTTTAGAGTGTGTGGCCTATCCAACGCAATTTTCATTGACATACCGCTATAGAAGCAGGGATTTTATTTGTCGCGTTAAGTAAATATTCATTTCTTATGCGGTTTGGCCTCCATATATTAAGGACTTGACATAAGCATTTGTTTGCAAAGGTTTGCAGGCGCTTATCGATGGCATTTGGACATGACATTTGAGTTGTATATTCGTAACTTGGTTGTTGTTGAGATTTGTCGAGATTTCCAATGCCGAATGCGGATTTTGTCTTGTTAATACGCAATTCGACGGCACCACATTTCGTATATACCGAACTTTCTAGATAATTAAAGGTACCTACACATCCAATTACCTCGTTATCCCCATGACGGGCTTGCGCCATAGCCTCCAGGTATAATCTTTGTCTTGGAAATATAGATTTCCAGCCCAGCTGCCCGAAATTCAACATTGATAGCGTTAGTAATTTCTTGAAGGTGGCCTGAGCTCTGGATTAGAACACATACGTCATCTGCATATTCAAAGTCCTCGAGTTGTTTAAAAGGTGTCCATTGGATACCACATCTACCATTCGAAGCTGTGCGCATTATATTGCCGATGACAAGGATAAAAAGTATTGAGGTACTTCAGTAGTAGGATTCGACATTTACATTCCTCGTACATTGCCCGAATTAAGTTCAGAATTTGAAACAGATCTTCTCGAAACATCAAGAAAAGGAGTTGCGTGAATATTTTAAAACAATCTCTAACCTTCACCATGGGTTCTCTTATACCATGGCACGGAAATTTGCATTCAAATACGCTTCTTTAAATGAAATTCAAATGCTTTCTACATGGAAAGATAACGAAAACGCTGGTTTACCACGATTTAATGCATTTAGAAAAGATGCAGTGATGGCATTTTTAGACAACGCTCGAAGATCTTTAAAGAAGATGCGATTCCCTCCGTGTTCTATAAACGAACTATGCTGCAATCTTTAAAGGTAGCCTGCCTTCATAAATGCATGATTGCAATGAATGCTTAGTTTCGAAGGCCTCGTATAAGCAAACGCCCAATATTTTTCAATGCCGCTAGTAGTCAAAATCTTGCACCGGTTTTATCTGGAATGCAAATATATGCATTTATAAAGTTGCCCGTAATTTCTGCAAAAGAAAAACGAACTGTTTCCCAATAATAAATGCTTTAGGAAATTGTTTACTACTCGTTCATTTATTTCCTCGGGAACGTTTTAAGGAACACTTCAGAAATCCGACTTCATTGTAAAACCATATAATGCACATCCAATACCTGAAACGAGTTATGAAACGATCCCCCAGCAGGTGATTGCAGATGATAATACAAGTTTTGAGCGAGATATTACACATTCAGCTTGTTTGCGTACACCTGAAGAAGTTCGACCTCTACCCAAACTTCCAAAGTGCCGTCAAAGTCCAATAATAGAAAGGTATAGATATCTATGCCATCCAAAGAAGAAATGGTAGAAATATATGAAATTAGCTTTAGCCCAATGTGAATTTGGACAAAATGGCTTAAAAGAGCAAGGTCCGACAAAAAGGAATGAAGCAAACAAATTGCAACTAAAGCTCAAGCAGCAGCAGATACCCATCACATTCGATATCTCTTCCAATCAGTACGTCAGCTAACGAACTCCATATTTTCTACAACCAAACCTTTAAGAGATTGCAATGACCACGTCAAAAGACAAACAAGTCAAAATATGGGAACAATATTACACAAAACTTCTCTCAGCACCATCGGAAGCGCTGCCTTCAGCACCAGGTGGACAATCAATTCGACACCACAAGCCCTCATATAAAACTTCTGGGATAGCGAATCACTTCCATATGAACTCACGGAAGGAATTATAACTTTGTTGCCAAAAAATGGCAACCTATCTGATTGCAAGAATTTAAGAGGTATTACTCTTTTAAACTTGGCAAATAAATTAGTCGCCCATATTATCAACAATAGACTGTCGGTATAAGTGTCGCCTAAGCTGAGGAACGAACAGGCTGGATTCAGAGCTCATAGATCCTGCGTGGACCACGTCAACACACTACGCATGATAGTGGAGCAGTCCGTCGAATGGCGCACACCTCTCAACCTATGTTTCAAAGAAAGCTTGGACCACAGCGCAATCTAAAAAACCCTAGAGTGCAAAAGCTAAGGCCAAAAGCTTGTATGACGGTGCCACCTGCCGTATTCGGCACGAACAACTACTAAGTAACCAAATCCCTGACGTAAAAGGTGTTCGCCAGAGATGCGTCCAATCCCCATTACTTTTTAATATAGTAATTAATGCCGTAATGTTCCGTGAGTCACAAAATAATAGGAATAAGGTGGGGACTTCAAGGTAATCTTGGCGATCTAGCATATGACGATGACATCTGCCTCCTTACGCACAAGCAGACAGACTCATCTGGTATGTTGAACGATGTTAAACAGTATATATACATTTAGTCCTTTAATTCCTGGAGGAACATAGGGTCTTAACAAATGTTTTCCATGTAGGTTCATCGGTAGTCATTATTTTCATCTTGTTCCATGATACACCAAACTCCCTTTAGCTCGTTCTCAGTTTGTCTTTTCCACGTATTTGCGGATTTACCAGAACTCCTGGAACCTTGAGGACTATGTTCGACCGCTTGCCGAGTAATATCAGTGGGTGCTTTTCTCAATGTGTGTCCTAGCCAACCATATTTTCTAGTGCGTATACTTGTTTGAAGCGGTTCTTGAGCGTTGCGCAACCATAGGTCTTGATTAGAGGTTGTACAGGACCAGAAAATGTTGAGTATACGTCTAAGGCACCGATTAACAAAGGCTTGTAGACTGTTTATCTCACGGCTCGAGATATTTCAAGTCTCACAGCCATATAAAAGCACGGCTTTGACATTGGTGTTAAAAACTTTTATTTTGGTGGTGGTTGAGATATTTTGAGAACTCCAGAACTTGTTTAGAATTCCAAAAGCTTGCTTTGCTTTCCATAACCTATTTTGGATATCTTCTCCGCTACCTCAGCTTTTTGAAATAATACTTCCAAGTTTCAACTTCATCAAAGCAAGATAAAATGTAGTGTCATTTAGTGAGTTTATTCGCATTGACTTAGTTTTTTTTCATGTTATTCTGAAGACCAGTTAGAGCAGCACGAGAGGCAAAGTTTGAAATTTGGATTGCAATCTAGAGAATCGGTGAGAGAACAGATATATGTCGTCAGCGTAATTAATGTCATCTAGTCTGACGTGAAGACCCCAGGAGATACCATGTTGCCCAGACATCGAGTTATTCAATACAACATCAAGAACTATATGAAATAGCCATGGGGACAGCACACATTTTTGATGACTCGTATAATCTTCTTAGGTACTCCTTTGCATCTTAAAGCTTCCCAAATAGCGCTGTGCTATTATGTATCAAATGCACGTTTAAAATCAATAACAGTAAGTAAAGGAGAGATCGCCATTCAACCGATTGTTCCACAATAACCCTTAGGCTATTGATGTGATCAATGCATGATTTATTTCGTCTAAAGCCTGTTTGTTCACGTCTTAGCTGTGGTTCGACAATGGATGCTATACGACTGCTCCGTCCAGAAGGTATGGAGATCTACATTTTTATCTAGAAACACCAAAATCAAAATATTTAACGTTAATATAAAATCTGTGCTTCTTTACGGCTGCGAGACATGGAACGAATCCAACAAAGAATTGCAGGCATTGCAAACGCTGCTTACGAAAAATAATGCGCATCTTGTGGCCAAACACCATCACAAACGTTGCCTTATGGGAGCCCACGCTCCATGGACTAATTGCCTTTGAGATTAAACGATGCAAGTGGATGTGGATAGGAAATTAGCGTATTTCGTAAAGCCCCAAGATGAGACGAAACACGATCAGCTCTTGATTGGAACCAAAAGTAAAAATATATTGTCACCTGAAATGCAAAAGGGCGTAACTAACACAAAAATTAAAATTGATTATGACACAGCAGCTACAAAATTTTTTATGCGTGCCGTCAAAAAACAGCGATTTTATTCACTAAAAACTAAAGGTTTAAAATGTTGCTCAAAAGTTATATTGTAGTTAAGCCCTTTTGGTTTTAGAAAATACTCAGCTTGTAGTTATGATGTTTTTTTGTTTATCACATAAACACTTTGATTTTTGAAAGGCTGTAAGTTAGCTTTCCGATCGTACATTGACCTGTTTATATACAGATCAACTCTAAAGCTCCTATGTTCTAACTATATAAAATTTCATTAAATTACCTTTAACCGTTTAAAAGTTATGGGGTTATTTCTGAAATAACTCTTAAAAAACTTCTGTATATCCTATTTTAAATTATTTCAAACTTATCATTTTACATTACTTTACTTACTTACTTAAATGGCCTATATTACAACCTGTTAAGGTCAAAGGCCGAGCATATTTTAGAATTCCATGCGCTTCGATCTTGTGCGCATATTCTCCAATTTCGTAAGCCAAGCTTGGTTAAATTTTCTTCTACTTGGTCTTTCCATCGAAGTTTCGGTCGTCCTCGTCTTCGAGTTCCCTCGGGATCATGTTCAAACACTTTTCTTGCTGGAGTACTTTCATCCATTCGCACCACGTGTCCCAGCCAACGCAAACGCTGCTGTTTGATGCGTTTTACTATGTCAATGTCAGCAAATAACTCATACAGCTCATGATTAAATCGATGCCGAAATTCATTGTTAATGCTGATTGGACCATAGATTTTTCGTAGGATTTTCCTCTCAAAGACTCCAAGAACAGCTTCATCGGCTTGTGTAAGTGCCCATGATTCAGCACCATATAATAACACTGGTAGTATAAGCGTTTTGTAGAGCGTAATTTTAGTTCTTGTTGAGAGGATTTTATTCCTAAGCTGCCTGCTTAGGCCGAAATAGCATCTGTTGGCAAGTATGATTCTTCTTTTAATTTCGATACTTATGTCATTATTTATATTTACTGCGGTACCAAGGTAGACAAATTCTTTAACAACCTCGAAGCTATAGTTGTCCACGGTTACGTGTTGTCCAATTCTAGTGGATTGCTTGCTAGTAGAGACCATTAGTTTTGTTTTGGATTCATTGACTACTAGACCCATTTTCATTGATTCCTTCTCAATACTGGAAAATGCGGCAGTCACCTCACGCAATGTGCGCCCCATAATATCAATGTCATCAGCAAAAGCGAGTAACATGTGCTTTCTGCTAAAAATTGTGCCAGTTGTATTAACTGCAGCACCACGCAAGATTTTCTCTAACAAAATGTTAAAGAGATCACATGATAAACTGTCGCCTTGCCTAAAACCTCGCTTAGTTAAAAAGGGTTCTGAAAGGCTTTTACCTATTTTAACTGACGATGTTGTGTCAGTTAATGTCATCCTGCACAACCTTATTAACTTCGTAGGAATGCCAAATTCTGACATTGCTTTATACAGCTTTGTTCGTATTGGGCTGTTAAAGGCAGCTTTGTAGTCAACGAAGAGGTGGTAAGTGTCTATTTGCTTTTCTTGGGTCTTTTCCAGGATTTGACGCAGAGTAAAGATCTGGTCAGTGGTGGATTTAGCTGGTCTAAAGCCACATTGGTAGGCCTCTACTATTTCGTTCATCTTGGGTTTTAGCCTTTCACACAGGATGCTCGATAAAATTTTGTAGGCAATTGAGAGGAGACTTATGCCTCTATAGTTAGCGCATACGGATTTATCACCTTTTTTGTGCACTGGACAAAGAACACTGAGGCTCCAATCGTCAGGCATACGTTCTTCTAGCCATATAGAATTCAGGAGTTGAAACATGTTCTTTATTAATTCATCACCTCCGGTCTTAAAAAGCTCTGCTGGTAATCCATCAGCACCCGCAGCTTTGTTATTTTTTAGACGAGATATTGCAGCTCTTATCTCACTTATGTTGGGTGGTGGGCATATAATGCCGTCATCACTGATTTGTTCAGGCATGTCATGGTCACTTTCACTTGATACCAGCAATTTGCAGAAGTGCTCATTCCATAATTTCAAGACGCTCTCAGTATCCGTCACCAGGTTTCCTTGATTGTCCTTACATGAGAGAACACAATTGCTAAAACCTTCAGTTTGGTGTTTGATTTTTTGGTAAAATTTTCTCATCTCATTTCGGCTCTTATACATCTCAATTTCATCAAAAACGCAATTCTCTATTTCTTTCTTTTTCCTTCTGAATATGCGTTTTTCTTCCCTCTTTTTTTCGCGGTATCTTTCCAAAGTTCCTCGCGTAACTACATTCTGTAGAGTTGCCATATAGGCTGCATTTTTTTCGTCTGTGGCATTACGGCATTCCTCATCATACCACGAGTTTTTAGGGCGAGGGGTTTGGAACCCTAGTGCCGATTTTGCAGCAGTTTTTAAAGCGTTGGCAATATGTTGCCACTGCTCATTTATATTACTGGAACTCGGAGCATTTTCTCTGAGAAATTGAGTTGCTCTTTGCGAGAAGTCGATGGCAGTTTGCTGGGATTTTAGCTTCGCAACATTAAACTTTCTTTGCGCTTCCGATTTTACATTAAATTATGTAAATTTTTAAGAACCGTCTCTATATTATTGACAAAAAACTTTATGCATTTTGAAAGATTTAAATTTTTTCTCAAAATTTGTATGGCAGTTATGCCCCAGGGATTAGGTTTCCCTCTGGGGAACCTAATCCCTAGAGGGCGCGTTCCCAGGTGGTGGATAGGGGAATGCCTCTCACACGGAGGTGAGGAAGCAGTCACCGATTGAGTCACTGCTTCTCCAACCACGTGTGAGGGTAAGGGATGTATCTCTCACGAACCAAACAGGTAGTAGTGGGTGCTACTCTAAACTACCCCATCCCCCCCAAGCCCCGGTGTTATTGCGTTTATGACCGTGCCATGGGCTTTTCGGTTCGCAGTTGTTGTTGTAACTGCGATATTATTGGTAATACCACAGTAGTGACAGTCCTTGGTCGGAATTCTAAGAATTCCGAGTCGTTCCGGTACGAAGAACCGACTGCAGTCGGGGGTTTCAGTTGACGAATTTTCGCCAATAACTGATATTTAAGTCCTCATCGCCAATGAAAGATTATCTAAGTACAATCAACAATAGTTTCAAATTGTCCACAAATTTGAACTTAAAAGCCAAAATATGTATGTATTTATTTTATTCGATTACAAAGTTTACTTAAATTTACATTTTACGTTTCAAATTTTATTTAGTTACAAACTAATATAATAAATTTCCGGGTGAAAACTAATGAGCGATTAAATGTTTGAAACATCGATGTAACATTACTGAAATGATTTTTTTTATTAATGAATTGGTGTTCTATGAACTATTTGCTTCATTTTTACAATAACCAAAATATAATTATTAAACATGTACTTTCCTAAATAATTGTATAAATATTTAATTATAAACTAAATGTAAGTTTAACGTATACTCTTAAGAGTTTTCTCAACATTTCGATATGTACGTGGTGGTATAACCTCCAGCAGCAGACGTGGATAACTGGCATGTGAGGAGAGTATTTTGAATAGAGACTTGGCATAGCTGCGCGTCTCCAGACTACCCTCGAGCAAAAGATTAGCTCCGGTCACAAAGAATTTGTCACGTTGATCTCGTGGCAATGTGTAGACCTTATCGCAACTTAAACGTTCCACCAAACGATTAAGTAGTTTAGCAGTTGTTGTGCGCACCACAGCATGAGGATGTACGGCTCCTTTGTTTGAGAGTATATTTAAAATTTTTGCATGAGTAGAATTATCACACATCGATTCAAGGGCCCTCGTAGCATCAGCTCGTATAAAACGGTTCGTGTCAGCGGTACGATGTAAGAGAGCACACACCAAATCATCACATTCTTGTTCCAAAAATCGAGATTTTAGTGTAAACAATTCCGTGGCTGCTGTACAGGCTGCTCTGGCTACTTGAGATCTTAGATTTCTTACAGACTTCGTCAATTGTATACAAATCATATGCATTTGAGGATCCAAATTTTCTGGATGATATCTCATCAGACGCACCATATTCTTAAGGCCCAACATCACAACCTCCCAATTGCTAGAGTCTAGTTGATTGAATGTCTTCATTAAAGCCTCTCGTGGCTTTTCGAATTTCTGCAAACTGGCTGGATACAATTCAGCCTGTACCATTTTTATTGACTGCTTAACAGGAGAAACTCTGCGATGACTTTTAAGGAAATGTGTAGTTTTAGATTTTTGCTTTAGGGGCGTATGTAAACCTTTGAGTGGTACTGAAAAAGAACCCGTACTACTATTCAATTGGGCACTGGACTGAGAACTAGTTTCGGTGGTATTGTCGAGATAATCTTGTTTTATCGGTGGTCTTTCATACAAAGACTCCATGGATTTTACCAAAGAATTTCTTCGTGATAAAGCTTTTATTTCCTCTATGGTAGGGGAATGACTTCTACTTGCAGCTTTCACAGACTTGGCTGAATTTGGTTTAGAACATAGCTGAGCACCATCTCCCTGTGCCTTGACATCGTCTATATTATCTCGCGTATTTTCTTTATTCAATTCATCCTCCACTTCCTCTAAATCGTCCACCACCACAAAACTGGTATTATCTTCGATAACCTCTTCTATGGCTATAGATTTTTCAGAATGAGCTCTTGATAGCTCTGTTGGTGTTTCATTCACCAGAGTCTTAATACTTTCGCTTTTACTTTGTAAACTAGACAAACTACCTTGACGTTCCATGTCCTTGTGCCAATCATCCCTTTCTAGAATATTCTCTTCTACATTATCTACCACATCTTCTAATTGCAATACATCTTCTCCTGTTCTCCATTTAGTTGGAGATTCACTGGTTACCTCTGTCATTTCAGCGGGCTCACTTAGTGTCGCCTCTACCGTTGTTAAAGGGGTAGAGACATCATTATTGGTTGCCTCTTTAAGGGACTTAACATCATCGTCTGCTTCTGTCTTAGGCGTGGCTGCTTTCTTGGGTGTGTCTTCTTTTAGACTTCTACTGCCATCATTACTGGATTGAGCAGAGGCGGTTGATTTCTGTGAATATGCTATTGATTTTTCTGAAGGTGTTGGTGTCTTAGTTGATTGCCTTTTTTGATCTATGGACTTAGTTTCAATTTCAGTGAGTTCAGCTTCCTTTATGTTGCCATTGGACGTCTGGGAAGATTTGTTACTGGAATTATAAGAAAAGGGAGTTTAAAAGGTTGGTAATGTTTCTTAATAATTTTAGAAAAGAGTAAAATATTATAATTTGTATACATATTAGACACGATAAACACAGAAAATTATGTAATGGAGTACCTACAAAAACGGCTTTTACCGTTTCTGAGACAACACAGAGTGCCTACATATGTACATATTTCATGCTATGTTGAAAACACTTGAATAGTATTCAACGAATAATGTCATTCTTGAACCACGAGAAGCATATCCAACAAACTGCCCAGAACTTCGGCCTGTGGAAAGATATTGGGACTCGTATGTGCACTCCCTTCTCTCCTTATATTCCAAACTAATAAGAATAACGAAATAAAAATGAAATTTTGGTCTTCAGTAAAAATAAGCGATGGCCAATGTTATTGCAGGATTCTAGGGTGTTTGGTTGGGCTAATTCTAATTTTCTTTTGTGCTTCGCAATTCAGGTGTTTTTTTGGGTGTTATCTAGCTCTAGCAATATCATCGTTCAGTTCCTTCCATTTGCTCGTAGTAGCAGTTCCTTATTTGAAATTCGGTTTGGGCAAAAAGTGATTAACAATTGGCGTGGAAAACGGTTAATATTAGGTGTGCAGTGGTAAGTGATAGTCGAAATAAATAGATCGTAGATGTCATACAACATAACGCAATCGAAATATTAGCCGATTTGTGTCTGCAAAATTAAGTTATTTTCGATTAAACATGACGGTGAAAGCAAAGTTGTACGAGCTAAATTTCCGTAATTTGCGGTATTATTTAATATGAAGAAATCTGCGGCTAAGGCTTATCGAATACTTAAATATTTATGGAAGGGCCGACTTTGGTGACGTTTTGACGTTGAAGACCGGAATTGGAGTCATTACTTGATCAGGACTCAAACGCAACAAGAATTGGTAGAATCATTTAGAATGATTTAGAAACAAGGAAATTGGGTGAGCCGAGAGATGTTAAACGATGTTTGTTTGCTTGCGAATACGGAAGGAATTTCTGCATCGCATTGCTACCGGGGACAAAAAATTGGTTCGTTACAATAACTCAAAGCTTAGAAACCGTTAAAACAGTCGAAAATAATCACAGGTGATCGTTATCGAACGCAATTAATGCGCTTTAGGCGAGCATTGAAAGACAAGCGGTAGAAATACAACAAGAGCATCAAATTTCGAAAAAAAAATTACGGAAACAAAGTTGTATACCTAATAAATACTTGGATTTTTGGAGTTGTCGCTTGTGTCATAATCCTAGAGTTGAAGTTCCATTTACTCGAAATGTTGCCAAGGTAACACAAGCTTTCCACATCTTCAAGCATCAAAATGCAGTGGAAATGCGTTGAAGCAAGCTTGACATTTAACAATGTTGTTGCCCGCCAGTTTTTGCATTGGGTGAGGTGGTCCTCTTTATTTGGATTGTTGTTGTTATTATTGTTATCCTTATTCCCTTTTGCCATTCTGTAGGAAAGAATTTTCCCTCCCAGGCTGCTCTAATAACTGGGATAATAGCCCGAACAATAGGCCCTGAACCATACCGAAGTAGATCTGCGTTTATGTTATCTGGAACGGCAGCTTTGCCAGCTACTTTTTCAAAGCTCCCATAAGCAATCTTCTAACAGAACAACATGTTTTGCTTATGAAAATTTTAGTTTGTGGAACGAGTTCACTGATTTCTCATACCGAAGTAGTAACGATAGAAAAGTGTGACACAACCTACACTGCGACGGTACGAGCAAATCAATTGAAAACAATCTGTTCACCGACAAGCTATTTCGCCCTATCCTCTATAGTTCTTAGTCGAGATGATTCAAAAATGGACTTTAAAGCGCCGAACTATACATGGGAGTTGTCGGTCGGATATTGATGGTGTAAACGGCTAAGCGTTAACGTAAACCTTATGAACTTTAGTTCGAATGAACAAAATTTATTAAAAAACAGGTAAGGAAGTGCTATAGTCGGTCAAGCCCGACTATACGATACCCTTCACCACTAAGGTCAAAAGTGCTTTTTTTCCCTGTATAAAGACAAATATTTGCTAAATTTTGCCATAATAGAAACATTTTCTCAAAACTTATATATTTACGCTGTTTAGGTCATTTGGACTTATATGAGAGCTAGGGTCAAATGTGGACCGATTATCAAAAATTATGTACGCAAAAACTAAACTCTAAATTTTCATTATCTTTAGAGTTACTAGCGTTTTAGTAATTTTTGTCTCATTTATTTTGACAGAAGAGTTTGTATTGGAGCTATGGTCAAATGCGCACGGATTTGGTACAGTAATTTGGATTTATATAAGCAGTGTTTGTTTTAAATTTCATGAAAAAATTTTGATATTTGTGGCCAAAATATCAATTCCGGAAAGTGGTACCTATGGGAGGTACCATAAATAATGGACCGATTTTGACGAATTTCAATAGCCATGATCTGTGCCAAATTTCATCAAATTATCTTTTGAATTGCGACCTGTAGTTTGATTACAAGGTTTACATGGGGGTCCAGCCAGCCAGCCAGACGGACGGACAGACATTGCTAAATCGACTCAGAAAGTGATTCTAAGCCTATTGGTATACTAAAAGGTGGGTCTAAGACAAATATTTCTATGCGTTACATACATCAGCACAAACTTATAATACCCTTTCCACCTATGGTGGTGAAGGGTATAACAAGTAAGGAAGTGCTATATTCGGTCAAGCCCGACTATACGATACCCTTCACCCCTAAGGTCAAAAGTGTTTTTTTTCCCTGTATAAAGACAAATATTTGCTAAATTTCGCCATCATAGAAACATTTTCTAAAAAACTTATATATTAACGCTGTTTACGTCATTTGGACTTATATGAGAGCTAGGGTCAAATGTGGACCGATTATCTCGAAATTTGGCAATTTGATTATAGTTGTTACAACAATTATGTATGCAAATAAATATAAACTTAAAATTCTCATTACCTTCAGATTTAAGAGCGTTTTAGTGATTTTTGTCCCGTTTAGTGCGTTTTGAGAGAAGAATTTCTATGGGAGCTATGGTTAAATGTGGACCGATTTCAAGGAAATTTGGTACAGTGATTTATGTTTACATAAGCAGTATCTGTTTTAAATTTCATGAAAAAATATTGATATTTGAGGCCAATATATCAATTCCGGGAAGTGGGACCTATGGGAGGTACAATAAATAATGGACCGATTTTGACGAATTTCAATAAAAATGGACTCAGAAAGTGATTCTAAGCCTATTGGTATACTAAAACGTGGGTCTAAGAAAAATATTTCTTTGCGTTACATACATCAGCATAAACTTATAATACCCTTTCCACCTATGGTGGTGAAGGGTATACAAATTTTGTAAAATGGTGCTGTTTCTCACAAATCAGGTTTACTTGATCAGTTTTTCTTCAAGTTTCCTGTATTCACGTTCACACACGAACATTTTTTCATAATTTTTCTTTTTATTTTAATTAAATTTCATACAAATTTTCAAAATTTTCGTAAAGGTCAGGTTTGTATCAATTTCAATTCTATCAGTTTTTTTTATACAAACTCAAGACTTGATACGCCAAACCTGACTGGTGTGAAAGTAGATATTAAAAAAAAATTTTAATATTAATATGTCATAAAAATTTTTAAAATCAAACAAATTTTTAAACAACTATTTTTAAAATCTGAAAAATGTTCGAAAAAATAGTTCGAAAAAATAGTTCGAAAAAAAAATATTAAAATGTTACAGATTTTATAAAAGTTAATAGGTATGTGTTTACCAACATTTTTATTTTAAATTTCCCCATAAATTCACGTGACAGTTTATTTACATATCTATTGTATTTAAATGCTTTTAAACGCCCTATTTAAATTTAAATTTTGATAGCTTAAACATTAGTCTTTCCATACTTTTGATGTCATAAAAATAAATAGATATAACATATTAAATATTTGTTTAGAAACAATTCCATACTAGACTATAACTATAATTTATTTAGAATTATTATTAAAGTTCACTGAACTTTATTTAATATCTGTGACAATTCTAAGTAAGAGTGAACAATCGTCATCGCTTATTAGAACAATTTATGCCAATATGACAAGTTATTAAACCTTTATAAATTGTTAACTCACATTTAACAATATTTATGAACTACATAATGTTTTATGTTCATTAATAAATTGTTTAAAATTAAAAGGGATATCAATTTATTATAGTAAAAAAATGAAAGAATTATTTTTTATTTTGAAAATTTAGGCGCTATAGAAGATATCATGTTTTCTATTTGACCTTTAAAATTGTCCTCAATTCATTTGTTTTTTCAAATCATATTTTTATTTGTTGTCAAATTGAGGTTAATAATAAATTATTAAACAAAAATTTGTTTAACTTTAATAAGTAATGAAAAAATATTATACAAAATTTAGAGCGAAGACGGAAATAATTATTGTCTACGCTCTATATTTTAAAATTTAACCTGAATTTTTTCATTCTAGAATTATGGGTCAATTCGAAACATGTAATTGAAATTTTAAATTGCATTTTATAATATTTAATAGAATTTTCTAAATATATCTAAATCTTTCGTCAAAATGACTACGGAAAATTTTATTTTCAAATTAGAACAAAAAAAGAAGGCTATAATATGTTAAGCTTTTATTAATAATTAAGAAATAAACAAATTAATTTGTTTGAATATTTATTAAAAAGAGTCTATTAATACGTAAGAAAACTATTTTGGTATCAATTTTTGCCCACGAAGAGTTTTATAGTCCCTTGAAGTATGCGTAGTCAAAATGACGAAGGATGACGTTAGCGTATGTAAAATAAGGATGACCTCCCAGGGTTAAATTAAATCATAACAAGCCTTTTCTCTTTATGAAGTTTTTTTCCCATAAAAACAAAAATTTTTCAAAAATTTTCTTACAAAAATAATAAATTTTTAAAAAATTTCCGATAAAAATAATAAATTTTTATATAAATTTCGATAAAAATATTAAATTTTTAAAAAATTTCCTATAAAAATAAGAAATTTTTGAAAATAAGAAATTTAAAAAAAAAATGTTATAAAAATGTCCTATAAGAATAAGAAATTTTTGAAATTTTTTTAAAAATAAAAAATTTTAAAAAATTTTCTATAAAAGTATGACATTTTTGAAAGATTTCCTATAAAAGAAATTTTTGAAAAATTTCCTATAAAAAATGGAAATTTTTGAAAAATCTTATATAAGAATAAGAAATTTTTGAAAAATTTCCTATAAAAATAAGTTTTTAAAAAATTTTCTATAAAAATAAGAAATTTTGAAAAATTTCTTATAAAAATTTCCTATAAGAATAAGAAATTTTTGAAATTTTTTTTCAAAATGAAAAAATTTTAAAAATTTTCCTATAAAACTAAGAAATTTTTGAAAAATTTCCTATAAAAATGAAATTTTTGAAAAATTTAATAGAAGAATAAGAAATTTTTTAAAAATTTTCTAAAAAATAAGAAATTTTCTATTCTATTTAAAATTTCATATTAAAATAAGAAATTTTTGAAAAATTTTATATTAAATTTTTCAAAAATTTCTTATTTTTATAGGAACTTTTTCAAAAATTTCTTATTTTTATAGGAAATTTTTCAAAAATTTCTTATTTTATTAGGAAATTTTCAAAAATTTCTTAGTTTATTAGGAAATTTTTCAAAAATTTCTTATTTTTATAGGAAAATTTTCTATTTTTATAGAAAATTTTTCAAAAATTTCTTATTTTTATAGGAAATTTTTCAAAATTTCTTATTTTTATAGGAAATTTTTCAAAAATTTCTTATTTTGTAGGAAATTTTTCAAAAATTTCTTATTTTTATAGGAAATGTTTCAAAAATTTCTTATTTTTATAGGAAATTTTTCAAAAATTTCTTATTTTTATAGGAAATTTTTCAAAAATTTCTTATTTTTATAGGAAATGTTTCAAAAATTTCTTATTTTTATGGGAAATTTTTCAAAAATTTCTTATTTTTATAGGAAATTTTTCAAAAATTTCTTATTTTTATAGGAAATTTTTCAAAAATTTCTTATTTTTATAGGAAATTTTTCAAAAATTTCTTATTTTTATAGGAAATTTTTCAAAAATGTCTTATTTTTTATAGGAAACTTTTCAAAAATGTTCTATTTTTATAGGAAATTTTTCAAAAATTTCTTATTTTTATAGGAAATTTTTCTTATTTTTATAGGAAATTTTTCAAAAATTTCCTATTTTTATAGGAAATTTTTCAAAAATTTCATATTTTTATAGGAAATTTTTCGAAAGTTTCCTATTTTTATAGGAAATTTTTAAAAAATTTCCTATTTTTATAGGAAATTTTTAAAAAATTTCCTATTTTAATAGGAAATTTTTCCAAAATTTCTTATTTTTATAGGAAATTTTTCAAAAATTTCTTATTGTTATAGGAAATTTTTTAAAAATTTCTTATTTTTATAGGAAATTTTTCAAAAATTTCTAATTTTTATAGGAAATTTTTCAAAAATTTCTTATTTTTATAGGAAATTTTTCACAAATTTTTTATTTTTATAGGAAATTTTTCAAAAATTTCTTATTTTTTTTTAGAAAATTTTTTAAAAATTTCTTATTTTATATTAAATTATTTCTTATTTTTATCGGAAAATTTTCAAAAATTTCTTAGTTTATAGAAAATTTTTCAAAAATTTTTTATTTTTAAAAAATTTCTTATTTCTATAGGATATTTTTCAAAAATTTCTTAATTTTATGGGAAATTTTCTTAAAATTTCTTATTTTTATACGAAATTTTTCAAAAATTTTCTATTTTTATAGAAAATTTTTCAAAAACTTCTTATTTTTATCAGAAATTTTTTAAAAATTTCTTATTTTTATAGGAATATAAAAAATAAAAAAATTTCCTATTTTTATAGGAAATTTTTCAAAAATTATTATTTCTATAGGAAAGTTTTTAAAAATTTCTTATTTTTATAGGAAATTTTTCAAAAATTTCCTATTTTTATAGAATTTTTTTTTTAAATTTCTTAGTTTTTAGAAAATTTTTCAAAATTTTTAATAAAGGCATTGTTTTCTTTGAAAATAAGAAATTTTTAACAAATTTCCCATAAAAAAAAGAAATTTTTCAGAAATTTCATATAAAAATAAACAATTTTTTAAAAATATAAAAATAGTAAATTTTTGAAAATTTTTCTATAAAATTAAAAATTTTTGAAAAAATTCATAAAAAAATATTAAATTTTTTAAGAATTCCCTATTTTTTTTGGAGTTCTATCAAATTTAATATAATGATTCATTTGTAGCAAAAACATTTGTAGACGTTCGCACAAAAAATTTTTTTTATCGATCGTTTCAAAACGTAACTTTTTCAAATCGATCGATAAAATTGCAAAAGGAATACAGGGAATATGTATATAAATCAGTTTTTAAACAGATTAAATTTAAAAAAAGTTTTTTAAATTGTAGTTCTTTTTTCCTTTAGTCTTTTCATACAAAAATATTTTCTATCAATTGATTTTTGTTCAGAAAATTACTGGTCAATTTAAATCTATTAAGTTATCATGCGATAGACAAAATTGAAATTTAACTTTAACAAAGTGTTAAGAATGATTGAAAACTAAATTGGTGTTATTATACTTTATAAATTCCCTCTATTAAATTCTTTTGATTTTCAGTTTTTTTATTGCAAAATTACGACTCATGAAATGTTACATTGAAAAACATTCAATAAAAATGTTAAATTCTATTTTTAACCTCATTTTCAAATTAAAAATCCAATAGAGTTAAAAACAATTAATATTTTATTGTAAAATTTTGAATGACAATAAGGTTTTATAACTAAGATGTGGCACAGCCTAAACAATTTGGTTATACTACGACACAGGAGTATAATCTAGGGACCAAAAAGGACCACGCCTAGACCTGAATTATGACTAAAATATTGAGAAGAAACGAGCGAATTTGGTTAAAAAATGATTTTTCCCCCTGCCCCTGCTTTTCTGTTATATTCTTCAGACTTAGCCCCGTATTTAGCATAAGAAGCCACATATATTTGAAATAAGCTATTTAACAACCAGTTTTTTATTACAAGGAATTTGTTTTTTTGTTATCAAATTATTGTCATCTAAGTACATAAATCCTTACGAACAAGTGTAATATGAACTAAAATATCAAGGACTAACAAATCCTTTTTTCTTTGGCATTTATAATTTTTCATATTTATTTGTATTAACATAAAGAGTGTGAAATTTTTTTTGAAGCTATGAATAACTTTAACTAGATTTTACTCTTTAATTAATCAAATAAGAGGTCATTCAGTTACATATATATTTAGTTCACATGTTTAAAGTTAAACATGCACTTTTACTGGTCCTAAAACAAGCCATTTAGAAAAATGTTAAAAAATATATACATGTATAATAGGCTGGGTCAATTTTTCGTAAATAACCCTAAAGCACTGGTCCACAGCCATTCAAGCTAAACTATTTTTTATGTGTTATTGTTCCTTAAGTACATAAGCACTCTATTTTTCGAAAATTGACAATTTAAAGGAAATTTTTCGCAAATTTACTATTTATAGGAAATTTTTCGAAAATTGACTACTTATAGGAAATTTTTCGAAAATTGACTATTTATAGGAAATTTTTCGAAAATTTACTATTAATAGGAAATTTGTCGAAAATTGACTATTTATAGGGAATTTTTCGAAAATTTACTATTTATAGGAAATTTTTCGAAAATTTACTATTTATAGGAAATTTTTCGAAAATTGACTATTTATAGGAAATTTTTCGAAAATTGACTATTTATTGGAAATTTTTCGAAAATTGAATATTTATTGGAAATTTTTCGAAAATTGAATATTTATTGGAAATTTTTCGAAAATTGAATATTTATAGAAAATTTTTCGAAAATTGACTATTTATAGGAAATTTTTCGAAAATTAACTATTTATAGGAATTTTTTCGAAAATTTACTATTTATATGAAATTTTTAGAAAATTGACTATTAAAGGAAATTGACTATTTATAGAAAATTTTTCGAAAATTGACTATTTATAGGAAATTTTTCGAAAATTGACTATAGGAAATTTTTCGAAAATTGACTATTTATAGGAAATTTTTCGAAAATTGACTATTTATAGGAAATTTTTCGAAAATTGACTATTTATAGGAAATTTTTCGAAAATTGACTATTTATAGGAAATTTTTCGAAAATTGACTATTTATAGGAAATTTTTCGAAAATTGTCTATTTATAGGAAACTTTTCGAAAATTGACTATTTATAGGAAATTTGTCGAAAATTGACTTTTTATATGAAATTTTTCGAAAATTGACTATTTATAGGAATTTTTTCAAAAATTGACTATTTATGGGAAATTTTTCGAAAATTGACTATTTATAGGAAATTTTTCGAAAATTGACTATTTATAGGAAATTTTTCGAAAATTGATTATATATGTATATAGGATATTTTTCGAAAATTGACTATTTATGGGAAATTTTTCGAAATTTGACTATTTATAGGAAATTTTTCGAAAATTTACTATTTGTAGAAAATTTTTCGAAAATTGACTATTTATGGGAAATTTTTCAAAAATTTACTATTTATAGGAAATTTTCCGAAAATTTACTATTTATAGGAAATTTTTTGAAAATTGACTATTTATAGGAAATTTTTTGAAAATTGACTTTTATAGGAAATTTTTCGAAAATTGACTATTTATAGGAAATTTTTCGAAAATTGACTATTTATAGGAAATTTTTCGAAAATTGACTATTTATAGGAAACCTTTCGAAAATTAACTATTTATAGGAAATTTTTCGAAAATTGACTATTTATAGGAAATTTTTCGAAAATTGACTATTTATAGGAAATCTTTCGAAAATTAACTATTTATAGGAAATTTTTCGAAAATTGATTATTTATAGGAAATTTTGGAAAATTTACTATTTATACAAAATTTTTCGATTTTTAATATTTATAGAAATTTTTCGAAAATTTACTATTTATAGAAAATTTTTTCGAAAATTGACTTTTTATAGAAAATTTTTCGAAAATTGATTATTTATAGGAAATTTTTCGAAAATTGACTATTTATAGGAAATTTTTCGAAAATTGACAATTTATATGAAATTTTTCGAAAATTGACTATTTATAGGAAATTTTTCGAAAATTGACTATTTATAGGAAATTTTTCGAAAATTGACTATTTATAGGAAATTTTTCGAAAATTGACTATTTATAGGAAATCTTTCGAAAATTAACTATTTATAGGAAATTTTTCGAAAATTGACTATTTATAGGAAGTTTTTTTTTTCGAAAATTGACTTTTTATAGGAAATTTTTCGAAAATTGATTATTTATAGGAAATTTTCGAAAATTTACTATTTATACAAAATTTTTCGATTTTTAATATTTATAGAAATTTTTCGAAAATTTACTATTTATAGAAAATTTTTTCGAAAATTGACTTTTTATAGAAAATTTTTCGAAAATTGACTTTTTATAGAAAATTTTTCGAAAATTTACTATTCATAGGAAATTTTTCAAAAATTGACTATTTATAGGAAATTTTTCGAAAATTGACTATTTATTGGAAATTTTTGAAAAATTGACTATTTATAGGATTTTTTTAAAAATTGACTCATATTTGTAGGAAATTTTTCGAAAATTGACTATTTATAGGAAATTTTTCGAAATTTAGGAAATTTTTTGAAAATTGACTTTTTATAGAAAAATTTTCTAAAATTGTCTATAGGAAATTTTTCGAAAATTTACTATTTATAGGAAAATAATCGAAAATTGACTATTTATAGGAAATAATTTGAAAATTGACTATTTTATTTGTATGGAATTTTGTAATATTCTTAGAATTTAGTGTAGAGGTAAAATTTCCTATACCCTTGTTACTTTTCTTCTTACCCAAACAAATTAACCCACCCTAATATATTTGGCCAAAGAAAACATGTCAAAAATTGAAGTAAACAAAAGGAATTAATTGCGTGTTTTTATTTAAACAAAATTTTGAAAAAAACTAAACATGAAAATTCTATAAAACAAACATGTTAACATGATTTTGAAAATGTTATAAACATTTCATGAAAAAAATTTTGATTCCAAAAAAAAACTTTGTTAACACTTACATTTCATCCATAGTCTCTAAGGATATTATTGGCGTATTCAAAGTCTCTTTTATTTCAAAATCGTCCCATTCCGTATAATTACTTTTAATACAATTTATTTCATTATTTATTTCAACATCATCAATCGATTTTCTACGTTTGTAATAATGACAGCACAAGCAGCAATAGAATTGAAAGAAATTCCTGAGGTTTTCAATAAAAGCCGGTCGTGTATTTACAAAATTTTCCCACACATAGTCCCTAAACGTCTGAAAAGCGTTACCAGTTCTTTCGAATAACTCAGAACATTTCAAAACCATTTTTCTTATGAAATAAAAGCCAAAGTCTCTTAAGTTTCAAAACTTTAATGATATTTGGGTTTAAACTTTTCAAACTTTTTTTATCAATGATTTTTAAAAAAGTTTTTAAAATTCTTCTTAACATTTACACTTTTCTTTTCCCTGGCGAGTCTTATTTGAGTAAAATGTCTTCGATATGTTTCTCAAAAGTTCTTCGTTTATTTCGATTGGCTATTGTTGTCCTCATTAGGGGCCAAAGACATTTTAAATACACTTTTAACTTTAAACTATACATTACTATTTTGATTTACTAGTTTCGATTTTAAAATAAGAGAAATCCTTTCATTTCTCTCCTTTTGTTCACTTTCTTTCCTAACTTTGATTTTCTTTTAATATTATGACCACGTTTGTTAACTTATATTTAACGACTGAACATTTGTTTTGTCCACAACATGGTCTAAAGTCCTTTTTTTTCACAAATACATACTCAGAAGAAAAAAAACTTTTGTTAACACACTAATACTGGGACACTGACATACACAATTCATATGGGCATTTCCACGAAAATTTTGAAGAAGAAACATTTTATTGTTTTAAGAATCAGAAGAAAATCTAATTTAATGATGAAATTTGGATCAAGCGCGTTTTGATGTTAACAGATAAAGGAGGTCAACGCTTAAACTAAAGTATATACCGTTTGTGAGGTAATCCACGAATGTGAAAGTTTTGTAGTCTGAAACATTGAGGTCTCTACGAATATTAAATCTATACTATTTTTAGTTAAAACTAATCTTCATTAGTTAATGAGATATAGCTTAAAACTAATCTCTATTAGTTTACGAGATACAGCTTTTTGAGTGAAAATTACTATTTATTGGAAATTTTTTAAAAATTGACTATTTATAGGAAATTTTTCGAAAATTGACTATTTATAGGAAATTTTTCGAAAATTGACTATTTATAGGAAATTTTTCGAAAATTGACTATTTATAGGAAATTTTTCGAAAATTGACTATTTATAGGAAATTTTTCGAAAATTGACTATTTATAGGAAATTTTTCGAAAATTGACTATTTATAGGAAATTTTTCGAAAATTGACTATTTATAGGAAATTTTTCGAAAATTGACTATTTATAGGAAATTTTTCGAAAATTGACTATTTATAGGAAATTTTTCGAAAATTCACTATTTATAGGAAATTTTTCGAAAATTGACTATTTATAGGAAATTTTTCGAAAATTGACTATTTATAGGAAATTTTTCGAAAATTGACTATTTATAGGAAATTTTTCGAAAATTGACTATTTATAGGAAATTTTTCGAAAATTGACTATTTATAGGAAATTTTTCGAAAATTGACTATTTATAGGCAATTTTTAAAAAATTGACTATTTATAGGTAATTTTTCGAAAATTGAAAATTGACTATTTATAGGAAATTTTTCGAAAATTGACTATTTATAGGAAATTTTTCGAAAATTGACTATTTATAGGAAATTTTTCGAAAATTGATTATTTATACTAAATTTTTCGAAAATTGACTATTTATAGGAAATTTTTGGAAAATTTACTATTTATAGGAAATTTTTCGAAAATTGACTATTTATAGGAAATTTTTCGAAAATTGACTATTTATAGGAAATTTTTCGAAAATTGACTATTTATAGGAAATTTTTCGAAAATTGACTATTTATAGGAAATTTTTCGAAAATTGACTATTTATAGGATATTTTTCGAAAATTGACTATTTATAGGAAATTTTTCGAAAATTGACTATTTACAGGGAATTTTTCCAAAATTGACTATAGGAAATTTTTCGAAAATTGACTATTTATAGGAAATTTTTCGAAAATTGACTATTTATAGGAAATTTTTCGAAAATTGACTATTTATAGGAAATTTTTCGAAAATTGACTATTTATAGGAAATTTTTCGAAAATTGACTATTTATAGGAAATTTTTCGAAAATTGACTATTTATAGGAAATTTTTCGAAAATTGACTATTTATAGGAAATTTTTCGAAAATTGACTATTTATAGGAAATTTTTCGAAAATTGACTATTTATAGGAAATTTTTCGAAAATTGAAAATTGACTATTTATAGGAAATTTTTCGAAAATTGACTATTTATAGGAAATTTTTCGAAAATTGACTATTTATAGGAAATTTTTCGAAAATTGATTATTTATACTAAATTTTTCGAAAATTGACTATTTATAGGAAATTTTTGGAAAATTTACTATTTATAGGAAATTTTTCGAAAATTGACTATTTATAGGAAATTTTTCGAAAATTGACTATTTATAGGAAATTTTTCGAAAATTGACTATTTATAGGAAATTTTTCGAAAATTGACTACTTATAGGAAATTTTTCGAAAATTGACTATTTATAGGATATTTTTCGAAAATTGACTATTTATAGGAAATTTTTCGAAAATTGACTATTTACAGGGAATTTTTCCAAAATTGACTATAGGAAATTTTTCGAAAATTGACTATTTATAGGAAATTTTTCGAAAATTGACTATTTATAGGAAATTTTTCGAAAATTGACTATTTATAGGAAATTTTTCGAAAATTGACTATTTATAGGAAATTTTTCGAAAATTGACTATTTATAGGAAATTTTTCGAAAATTGACTATTTATAGGAAATTTTTCGAAAATTGACTATTTATAGGCAATTTTTAAAAAATTGACTATTTATAGGTAATTTTTCGAAAATTGAAAATTGACTATTTATAGGAAATTTTTCGAAAATTGACTATTTATAGGAAATTTTTCGAAAATTGACTATTTATAGGAAATTTTTCGAAAATTGATTATTTATACTAAATTTTTCGAAAATTGACTATTTATAGGAAATTTTTCGAAAATTTACTATTTATAGGAAATTTTTCGAAAATTGACTATTTATAGGAAATTTTTCGAAAATTGACTATTTATAGGAAATTTTTCGAAAATTGACTATTTATAGGAAATTTTTCGAAAATTGACTATTTATAGGAAATTTTTCGAAAATTGACTATTTATAGGATATTTTTCGAAAATTGACTATTTATAGGAAATTTTTCGAAAATTGACTATTTACAGGGAATTTTTCCAAAATTGACTATAGGAAATTTTTCGAAAATTGACTATTTATATTCAACAATATTCGCCTGCTTCTTTCTTAACAACTTTTGTCCAAAAGATTCTTATGCACAGATTGAAAGCAATATCTTTAGCAGATATGAAGATATAAGTATGTTTTTTTGTGAGGGGGTATGTGTATTTGTATAATGATATATGTATGTATGTATCTTTGTTTGGCGCGGTAGAACTTCCCATACACCGATTCTCTTGTTTTTTATCTTAAGTACGTACATACATACATATATTAAAAAAGATTTTTGAATGAAGTCTAGTCTATATGTCTTTCTTTATAAGATTTAACATTATTGTATTAAAGACTGACCTATTTCACCCTTTATTTAAATGCGTATGAGTGCTCCGTTCGAACTAAAGGAAACGCCCATATACAAGTGTGTGTGTCTAAGAAAACAACAACAATAAGTATTTGCATAAAGCGGATTTTAAACAGTTATTGGGTGTATCAACAAATTTTTGAAAACAAATAGTCTTATTAAAAGATTAAGACAGTTTGGTACTAGATTATAGAGAATATCAAAACAATTCCTTTAATCTAGTACGAGAATGTCTTAGTCAAAGATACGACTTCGACTCTTGTAATAAGGCTGATTTTTTAATATAATTTTTAATGGATTTTTTAATGACTACTAGTCTTCATAGTTCATCATGTTCAAACTCCCAAATATTAGCCCCCTAATTCACTATTAAAGGCTTATTTGAGGAATTTTGTATGTAAAATTTGATTTATAAGTTTATCATAACTTTAGTTTTTTTTTATGAATAAGGTGATACAACTATAAGTGCAAATATATACCCCCAATACATACAATCCAATACATACGAGCAAAAGGAGGTCCACGATTTAGTGGTCATTGGTAATTTTATACGAGTGGTGTGTTAGTAGTGTTGGAAATGGGTTGGTTAAAATACATGTAGTCGTTCGTTTTTATTTATTGAAGTTTGTTTATTTTCCCTAGAATGTTATTTTTTGCCATTCACATGTTTCCTTCCGCTGAATTTTCTTCATGACTTTTCTTTTTTTTTTTTATTTGTTTCTTAGACATTGTCAGAATTGAAATATTAACAAAAGTTTTAATACGAACGAGTGACAAAGAAAAGTGTTTTTTTTTTCTGACACGTTTCTTATAATTGTTATCACACTTTTTAATAAGCGTTTAATGGAAATAATGAGAAGGTGTTTAGAAGAAAGGTTGCAGTTTTTTTTTTAATTAAGGATATTAGGGAATATTTTGTAAAATTTTCTTTTAAAGAAAATATTAAATTAAATTTTTAAAAAACTAAAATTTTGTTAAATTTATGAAATTTTCTTAAATTATGAAATTTTTTTTTATAAAAATAAGAAAGTTTTAAGAAAAATTTTATTAAAAAATTTCATTTAAGAACAAGAAATTTATTTATTAAAAATAAAAAAATTTTGAAAAATTTCCTATAAAAAAATAAGTTTTTGAAAAATTTGCTATGAAAATAAGAAATTTTTTAAAAATTTCCTAATTTGTTTTTAATTTACTACAAAAAAAATTGTTGAAAAATTCCCTCTAAAAATAATAAACTTTTGAAAAATTCCCTATAAAAATAAGGAATTTTTTGAAAAATTTCCTATAAAAATTAGAAATTTTTGAAAAATTTTCTTATCAAAATAAGAAATTTTTAAAAAAGTTTCTTACCAAAATAAGAAATTTTTGAAAAATTTCCTATAAAAATAAGAAATTTTAAAAAAATTTTCTATTAAAAAAAATTTTAAAATTTCCTATAAGAATTAGAATTTTTTGAAAAATTTCCTATAAAAATTAGAAATTTTTTAAAAATTTCCTATAAAAATTAGAATTTTTTAAAAAGTTTTCTGTTAAAAATAAGAAATTTTTGATAAATTTCCTCTAAAAATAAGAAAATTTTGAAAAATTTTCTCTAAAAACAAGAAAATTTTGAAAAATTTTCTATAAAAATAAAAAATTTTTCAAAAATTTGCTATAAAAATAAAAAATTTTTCAAAAATTTACTATAAAAATAAAAAATTTTTGAAAAATTTCCTATAAAAATAAGAAAATTTTGAAAAATTTATGTAAAAGTAGGAATTTTTTTAAATTTCTTAAAAAATTAAAAATTTTTAGAAAATTTCATCTAAAAATAAGGAATTTTGAAAAATTTCCTAAAAAAATAGAAAATTTTTTTAAAAATTTTCTATAAGAATACAAATTTTTGAAGAATTTCCTATAAAAATAAGAAATTTTTGAAAAATAAGAATTTTTGAAAAAAAAAATTTTTTAAATAAGAAATTTTTGAAAAATTTCGTATAAAAATAAGAAATTTTTGAAAAATTTCCTATAAAAATGAGAACATTTGTAAAATTTCCTATAGAAATATGAAAATTGTGAAAAATTTTCTATAAAAATAAGAAATTTTTGAAAAATTCCTATAAAAAAAGAAAATATTTGAAAATTTTCCTATAAAAATAAGAAATTTTTGAAAAATTTCCCATAAAAATAATAAATTAAAAAAAATTGCTATAAAAATAAGAAATTATTGAAAAATTTCCTATAAAAAAAAATAAATTTTTGAAAATTTTCCTATACAAATATAAAATTTTTGAATGATTTCATATCAAAATAAGAAAATTTTAAAATATTTCCTATAAAAATAAGAAAATTTTTAAATATTTCCTATAAAAATAAGAAATTTTTAAAAAATTTTCTATAAAAATAAGAAATTTTTGAAAAATTTCCTATAAAAATAAGAAATTTTTGAAACATTTCCTATAAAAATAAGAAATTTTTGAAAAATTTCCTATAAAATAAGAAATTTTTGAAAAATTTCCTATAAAAATAAGAAATTTTGAAAAATTTCCTATAAAAATAAGAAATTTTTGAAAAATTTTCTATAAAAATAATAAATTTTTGAAAAATTTTCTATAAAAATAAGAAATTTTTGGAAAATTTGCTAAAAAAATAAGAAATTTTTGAAAATTTTCCTATAAAAATAAGAAATTTTTGAAAAATTTCCTATAAAAATAAGAAATTTTTGAAAAATTTCCTATAAAAGTAAGAAATTTAAAAAAGCATTCCTATAAAATAAGAAATTTTTAAAAACATTCCAAAAAAAGAAGAAATTTTTGAAAAATTTCCTATGAAAATATAAAATTTTTGGAAAATTTCCCATTAAAATAAAAAATTTTAGAAAAATTTTTTTATAGGAAATTTTTCAAAAAGAGGAAGAAATTTCTGAAAAATTTGTAGAAAAAAGAAAATTTTGAAAAAAAATTTCTATTAAAATAGGAAATTTTTGAAAATAAGAAATTTTTGAAAAATTTCTTATTAAAATAAGAAATTTTTTAAAGATTTCCTAAAAAAAGGAATAAGAAATTTTTGAAAAATTTCCTAAAAATATAAGAATTTAAATTTTTTTGATTAATGAATTTTTTAAAGAAAATAAAATATGTCTCAATATTTAATGTATTACCACCACCCCATTTTGGTCATTTGTAAAACCAAGACTTAATAAAATTCCAGTTAAACACCTATCTGGCTCCAAGTATTCAAATAAGAATTAAGAAAACGCAAATAAAAAGTCATAAATTAAATGACATGCACCCTAAGAGGGGATGTAAAGAAATTAGTGTTAGGACTCTCCTTCATAACATTCAGTCTGACCTAATACCTCCCTTGTAACAAAATATGTTATGCCTAAACTCCCGCACGCAATTTTAAAGAATGTAACCAAGAAAACTGACCCCTCCTTAACAACTTTTAAGATTCCGTTTTAATGAATAAATAAAACAAAACTTCAGAAAAAATAAATAAAAAACTAAGTTTTACTACTTAAATTCTTAATATTTTATGACGTGCGTTTAACTTCAGTCTAAGTTTGTTTAGTTTTCATAGCCACTTTTGTATAAATTCTAACTCTATTAGTTAGAATTTTCTAGTGACTTTGGGGTGACTCCAAATTGAGGTCAATTTTAACATTTTCCAACATTTGTAATAATTTAGCAATTTTTTCTTATTTCTATTTCTATTTTTTTTCTTAATACGGGTAGATTTTTTTATTTATTGGTTTGACGGCTATTCGAAAATTCTCTTAAGTTTTTCAAATTAACTTCTTGTTTTCTTGTTATTTGATTCAATATGAAAATTACTTTATGTTTTTGAATTAAGTATTTGGTGTTTACCCCTATGGTTTGACCATTAGGTTTTTTTCATGTTAAACTTTATTAAAAATGTAGGTCATTAGGTGTTGGGTGAATGCAGGCTGTAATTTTATTGTCAATGTTTTCGTTTTTAATGATTTTATATTTTAAAGGAAATCAATTGATGGGTTTTTGGGGGCGAGTTTGGAATACAACAATTTAGGACATGAAAGTTGAGTTATATATTTGCTTGGATATTTTAATCATAAAATTTTATTAAAAACTTTGAAAAGATATCCATTCTACTACCCTAAAAATTATATTTTTTCAGGTTTAGAAGATTGAGTTATTCCTGTTATTTCTAGGAGAAAAAGTTTTTTGACTGGATAAGCCTTGAACATTTAAAATTTTATTAATGATGGATATGTTTGGAGATCTAGGCAAAGAACTTGTGCCACTTTAACTGGATGCGTCTGGGGGACCTTGACCACATGTTTGGCATACGTTGGGTATATTTGACTTAAACCCCAATAAATATAAATTTCTACACTTGTAAAATATGTGTAAATATAAAAGTATTTTGTATTTTTATAGAAAATTTTTAAAAAAATTCTAATTTTTATAGACATTTTTCAAAAATTTCTTATTTTTATAGGAAATTTTCCAAAAATTTATTTTTTCTTATAGGAAATTTTTTAAAACATTCTTATTTTTATAGGAAATTTTTAACAAATTTCTTATTTTTATAGGAACTTTTTCAAAAATTTCTTATTTTTATAAAAAATTTTTCAAAAATTTCTTTTTTTTATAGGAAATTTTCAAAAATTTCTTATTTTTATAGGAAGTTTTTCAAAAATTTCTTATTTTTATAGGAAATTTTTTAAAATTTCTTATTTTTATAGGAAATTTTTCAAAAATTTCTTATTTTTTCAAGAAATTTTTCAAAAATTTCTTATTTTTTCAAGAAATTTTTCAAAAATTTTATTTGAAATTTTTTAAAATTTTTTTTATTTTAATATAAAAATTTTTCAAAAATTTCGTATTTTATAGGAATTTTTTTACTTTTATAGGAAATTTTTCAAAAATTTGTTATTTTTTAAGAAATTAAAAAAAAAAAAATTATGGGATTTTTATACCCTTCACCAATAGGTGAAAGGGTATTATAAGTTTGTGATTCCGTTTGTAATTTTTTTATTAGTGATCGTAAACCCCATAAAAATTATACCGATCGACTCAGAATCGGGAGGAGAATCGATTAAGCGATGTCCGTCTGTCTGTCTGTCTGTCTGTCTGTCCGTCCGTCTGCCTGTCTGTCTGTTGAAATCAAGTTTCTGAAGCCCCTGGAGGATGGACTTACATAAATTATATATCAGATTTTAGGAAATTCTCCCGCAATGAACGCTATTAAATTTCATTAAAATCGGTTTATAAACACCGAAAATATCGAAAAAATACCAAAAATTAGACGAAAATTTTAAAATTTTTGATTGAAACACACTTTTAAATAACAAGAGAAAAAAGATACTCCTGGTGTACATGTGATAATATGTTATATATCAGATTGTAGGAAATAGTTTCCCAAAGCACTCTGTAAAATTTTATCAAAATCGGTCCATAAACAACTGAGATATCGCCAAAACACTGAATTTGATGTATCGCAAATTGCCCAAACTTCGCATTAGAGAATGTTTGTTGAAAAAATGAAATGCAGAAATAGGAAAAACCATCCTCCTTTAGCACGGACCTACATAAACTTTATATCAGATTTTAGGAAATTCCCCCGCCAAGTACGTTATTAAATTTTATCAAAAGCGGTCCATAAACAATTGAGATATCGCCATAACACTGCATTTGATGTACAGCAAATTGCCCAAAGTACGTGTCTAAGAAATTTTGTTTACATTTTGTAAGTATTGTTTCAGCGATATCTCAGGTGTTTATGGACCGATTGTGATGAAATTTGACATCGTTCTTTGTGTACCGATCAACTCAGAATCGGCAGGAGAATCGATTTCGCGACCTCCGTCCGTCCGTCTGTTTGTCTGCCTGTCCGTCTGTTTGTTTGTCCGTCCGTCCGTCTGTTTTTTGTCCGTCCGTCTATCTGTCTTTAATTTTTTCTGTTGTAGTCAAGTTTTCAAGGTGTTTATTTTGATGAAATTTAATAGCGTCCTTCGCAGGGGATTACCTAAATCCTGATGCATTCGGTAATTTGTCTTAGATATAATTTAGCGTTTAAGCGATGGTGTTTTGATCGACAAAGATAAAATTCAGGGTGGGACAATATCCTGAAATTTTGTGTAAAATCCAGGAGCTCCACAAATCTGATTTTAGCAGACAGACACTCTGCATTAATCTTATTTTTGTGTCTGACTTTTGAACATTATGATAACATTTGAGAATATATCAAATTATATGTAATCTTCCTAGGAAGTACAAAAATGCAGCTAACTACATGATATCCGTTCAAAACCTACATATGTATGTAAGTATCTCACATATTAACGAAAATTTAAATTTTTTAATTGCAATTGGGAGAAATCCGATCACGTTTGACAATTGATCCCGTATAACTTCGCCTAAGATACGATGATGACATTTAGTATAAAGACGTTGTACAATATTGATACTCAGGTCAATAGCGCCTAAAATAAACTTTCTAGAGGGACAACATTTGACAAAAGTATTTCTGATCTCTTGAAAAGTTCGATATTGAAAATGGGCGAGCTCTGTTCACATTTAGTGAAATCTCCCATATAACCCCGACCGGGAATCGATTTAATGCTGATAAATTAAATCACATTAAAATTGCACAAGGAACTAGAGCAAAACTTTCCAAACATCCATCGGACAGGTCGAAAGAACAATACATCCCAAATATTATTGATGAAGTGTTCATTTTAATTAATTAACTAACTTTAGATTAATAAGTAAATCTTTAATAACTTTTCCGACAAAGCTGATATCCATCGATTTAAAAGCTATATATTTCACGTATGTATCTAAAACTAAGAGTGTATACCCTATAATTTTAAGGCTTATCATTGTTAAAGCTTTGACCTAAATCAGTTCAGAGTTTTACATAACTAATCATTAACTTTTAATAGTTGGACAATTCGTATGAATTAAAGTACACAACCCTCACTGGGCACTGTGTTTTGGGTTACATGCCAGAATACTTAAACTTCATCAAATCGATGTGCTATTGCAAATGTAAGGGCATCTACATTTTGAAGCATCTTTTCTGCATGGTTTATCTGGTCTATCGAACTTTATTAAATGTTCGTAAAATATGTGTCTATTTCGAAGCTACTGGCTGGCTTAAATATGCATTCTCTACTTGTAGTCTAGTAATCATTATCTTTCACAAAGGGACCACTTTAGAACCCAAGTGAAGCTTCCCTAGACATCAGCCACCTGCCCAACCTATTCTAGATGATGACTCCACCGAAAAGCTTTTCTTTTTCCGACTCTTAATTTTAAAGACTCTTTGCATATAATACTAGTATAACCAAATTTTGCTTGGAATTACATTAAGTACTTTTGCAGCACCATTGGTGAAGGGTATCCAAGATTCGGCAAAGCCGAATATACCACTCTTACTTGTTTTTTCTAAAATTTCTTATTTTTATAAGAAAAAAAAAAAAGAAATTTTTAAAAATTTTCTATAAAAATAAAAAAATTTTGAAAATTTTTCTATAAAAATAAGAAATTTTTGAAAAATTATCTATAAAAATAAGAAGTTTTTAAAAATTTCCTCTAAAAATAAGAAATTTTTGGAAATTTTTTTATAAAAATAAGTAGTTTTTGAAAAATTCCCTATAAAAATGAGAAATTTGTTAAAAATTTCCTATAAAAAGAAGAATGTTTTAAAAAATTTCCTATAAGAAAAAATTATTTTTTTTTGAAAAATTTCCTCTAAAAATCAGATTTTTTTTTAAGTTTCTAAAAAATAAGATTTTTTTTTTAAATTTCTTCGAAAATATAAACAATTTTGAAAATTATTAAAATTTTTGAAAAATTTCCTCTAAAAATCAGATTTTTTTGAAAAATGTCTAAAAAATAACACTTTTTTTTTGAATTTCTAAAAATTATTAATCTAATTAAAAAATCATAAAAATTATTAAAATAAAAATAAAAATTTATGATATGAACCTGAGCCCGGATTCGAACCCACAACCTCTTAACATTTCTTCAAAAATATAAAAAATTTTGAAAATTTTTTGAAAAAAATAAAAAATTTTGGAAAATTTAAAAAAATAAATCTTTGAAAAATTTCCCTTAAAAAAGAATTTCTATAAAATAAGAACTTTTGAAATATTTCGGATAAAATAAGAAATGTTTAGAAAAATTTCCTATAAAAATTTCCTAAAAAATTCATTGCACATATCAGCTTTGGAACCGATTTCCTTGGTAAGCAGACCATTCGTGGATATTAAGGTTAAAATGATAGTATCCGTCGTAAAACCGAAAATGATATAAAGTCTGGTGAGGGGCTTTTTCAAAAATATACAAGCCTCGTGTAATTCTGCATATTAAGTTCTACACTGATGGCTCTTGACCTAATAATCAGTTCATTAAGGAAGTAGCTTATTTACACTACAAATATTTTGCACTTTAAGATGACTTAGCTGTTTGAGATGACTGAGCAGTTCGAGATTAATGTTCCAGATGACTCAGCAAAATGATTCAGAAGTTCAAAAAGGCTCAGCAGTTTGAGATGATTCAGAAGTTCGTGATGTTCAGGTAAATACTGCCTATACAATTGTATATAGGGTATATACGAATTGGGTTACCTTCTTTGGAAAGGGGAAACTTTTGAACACGAGTTAACTATTTTACAAGTTTCAAACACTTACAAATTATATGTATCAGGTGAGCCATATATAGTTTTAAATTTGAATCACTGGTTATTTCGAATCTGCCATTATATTCTTTAACAACAATTAGTTGAAGTATTTTTATGGGGCGCTGTTAAAGACAAGAGTTATGCTGATAAACCAAAGGCAATTGAGCATTTGAAGGCCAACATTAGTGATGTCATTATCAAGAAACGACCACATAAAAAGTGCTTGAAAATTGGTCTAATCAAATGGGGTACTGAAAGGCCAGCCTCGGAAGCCATGTAATGAAATAAATAATATTAAATTTTTTAACCTTAACAAGAAAAATATAAATATTAGCAAAATTTTAAAAAGTTTTTTGAAGTTTTAGTTTTATTGCATTTTTCAATTTAAACTTTTAAATGGCTAGAGCTCAACATCTTTATTTTTTATTTAAAAGGAAAATTTTCTTAAAATTAAAAATTCTAACAAAACTTGTAAAATTTTCTATAAAAAAATTATTGATGAAAAAATTTTCTATAGAAACATTTTTAATAAAAAATTTTCTAAAGAAAAATTTTTGATAAAAATATTTTCTACAGAAGAATTTTCTACAGAAACATTTCCTATACAAAAATTGTTGATAGAAAAAAGTTTAATAAAAAATTTTCTATATAAAAATTTTTGTTAAAAAAATTTTCTATAGAAAAATTTTTGATAAAAAAATTTTCTATAAAAAATTTTCTATAAAAAAATTTTTGATACAAAATTTTATCAAAAAGCTGGTAAGAAAGTGTTATAGTCGGTCAAGCCCGACCATACGATACCCTTCACCACTAAGGTCAAAGGTGTTCTTTTTCCTGTATAAAGACAAATATTTGCTAAATTTTGCTATCATACAAATATATTCTCAAAACTTATAAATTTAAGATATTTCCGCCATTTGGACTATGAGAGCTAGGGTCAAATATGGACCGATTATCTCGAAACTTAGCAAATTGATTACAGATCTTACAAAAGTTATGTTGCAAAAAATAAACTTAAAATTCTTATTATCTTCAGCGTTTTAAAGATTTTTGTCTCATTTAGTGCGTTTTGACAGAAGAGTTTGTATGGGAGCTATGGTCAAATGTGGACCGATTTCAACGAAATTTGGTACAGTGATTTTGGTTTATGTAAGCAGTATTTGTTTTAAATTTTTTGATAAATTTTGATATTTGTGGGCAATATATCAATTCCGGGAAGTGGGACCTTTGGGAGGTACCATAAATAATGGATCGATTTTAACGAATTTCAATAGCCATTGTCCCATTATCAAAAAAATCTGCTAAATCGGCTCAGAAAGATTCTAAGCCTATTGGTATACTAAAAGGTGGGTCAAAGACAATTATTTCTATGCGTTACATACATCAGCACAAACTAATTATACTCTTTCCACCTATGATGGTGAAGGGTATTATAGGAAATTAAAATAATTTTTTATTTTGTAAGAAAATTGTCTTCTGTCTTGAACAAATTTATTTAATATTATGATCAAAAATTTTCAAATCAAAATTCAGAGACCGAATCAAGGCGAATTCATTACAGGTGGTGGTAAGAATACAACAAATACAACATGACAAAATGAAACCCCATGTTGTTTTTGTAGGTTTGCTTACATTTTGTCAAATTTTTGTTCGTTAAATTTCCAGGCGAATTCATCAGCTGGGCTCTTGATATCACTTTCATTATTACACTATGGACCGAATATTGTTTTATTTTTTAAATCAATCAAGTATAAATATCATTGCCGATGAAAATTTATTTTCATTTCCATCGATGAATAAAAATGAGGGATTTATATTTGAAATATAAATATCCCTCATGATGAAAATTTTAAATATCTTGAACGGTAAATATCCGAACAGAAAAATATTTTATTGATTGTTTTATTTTTGAACTTCCGTTTTGACTTTGAAAAATAAAATATTTTTGAAATTATAAAACTTTTAACAATGAATGTATGAATATGTTTCCAATTAATTGCAATGTTTTAGGACATTGAAGTTAATCCTAATAGTCCTAATGGAACTATTGGTGATTTATTTGACTCGCAAAACCATTTCAACATAAAATTTGCAACAATAATTGAATTTATTGTCATTTAAACGTCCTAAAGACTTTTTATACCAGGACAAACCCTCTTCTTCTGTCATTCTTCGCTCCCAGTGGAGCATAGGGAATGGAAGGATGCAGAATTGCCTGACGTCTCTAGCTACCAGGTAAGAACTGTATCCAATTCCCAATCTAACCTTCTCGTGGTACATCCTGGAAATCTTAGCAACCTAGTTTTAGATGCGGTAAACAACCAGTGTGGGATTCTAGGTCAGGGCTAATATAAAAGGGAGCTATCTAAGAACCATTCCAACGTATATGGTCTAAGGGTCTAAGATAATTGTACTTCGTAAAGTACGAAAATGCAGCGTCTGTTCAACATGTTAGTTGCGGCTGCAAGCGGGCCTCAGTCTCGGATCGAGCGGCTCGCTATACAAACGTGCCTTGTGTCTTTGGACCCATCACCCACCGACCTAGCACTCACGATGTTTTAAGCATGGAAAGAAACAATATTACAGAATATACTACTCAAAAGGGTAATCATGCGAGAAATCCCCCTGCTACGGCAGATGGCGCAAGGATTTTGGAGTTGCCTAATCTATGCAAGAACATTATGATGAATGAAACCAGAACAAATACAGAAATAAAATTTGAATATTTTCTACCAAATTTTTTTTTTCATCGGATGAAAAAAGATGAAAATAATTTTGAACTGATAAATATCCCAAACGATTTTTTTATTTTTTATTTTCATCGGATTGAAAAACGATACAAAATTTTTTGAACAATTAAAAATCTTTGGGGATATTTATTATTTTTTAAACTTCAATGAATGTTTTTGTATGGATTAAAATATGAAAATATTGTTTTAAAAGTATTAATATTCGGTCTCTGTCAAAATTTTAGTAATTATAAAAGAAAACTTAAAAACTGGATTTTAAATTAAAACAACAAAAGTAACTTGTACATAAAAAGTACACCCTACAGGTATAAATATATAAAAAAATGGGGATCCAAAGCAGGTATCCCAAGGAGTCGACGGATTACAACCAAAATTAATACAGCTCTTTCCTAGGTCAAGTAATAGAATTGTAATAGAATTTAATCAAATTATGTTGAATATTGCGGGTTATACATTGAGAAGAAAAATAAGTAAAAAAAATGGGGGTCCAAGAGAAGTACCTTAAGGAAACGACGAATTAAAAAAAATTAGTTTGTCTTTCTTAGATCAACTAATAGATGGGTGATGAATTTTATCAAATTCTGATGAAAATTGCAGGTTAAGCATTAAAAAATCTAAGTGAAAAAATGGGGGTCCAAGGGAGAAACCCCAAGGAGTTAACGGATTTCAACTAAAATTGGTAGAACTCTTTCTTTAATCAATTAATCGACATGTACCGAACTCCTACAAATTCTGTTGAAAATTTCGGGTTATACATTGAGAATAAAAATTCATGAAAAATGTGGGTCCAAGGCAGGTACCCCAAGGAGTCATTTGATTTCAACAAATTATAAAAGCTCTTTCTTAAGTCAAATAATAAAATTGTGCTAAATTTCATCAAATTATGTTGAAAATTGCGGTTTATACATTGAGAAGAAAAATAAGTGAAAAAAGGGGGTCCATAGGAGGTACCACAAGGAGTCGACGGATTTCAAAGTTTTTTTTTTTTTAATTTTTTTTTATCCATATCAAACGAAACAAGTGTGCCAAATTTCATCATTCTTCTATTTTTTCAGTTCGATGTATGAAGAAATATCACTGTGGGGCATAGGGGTCCAGCCTGACTGACGAACGGACTGACATCGTAAAATCTATGAATGATTCTGAAGTGGTTCTAAGACCTATATCTGCATGCGTTACATACATCAGGGCAAACTTATAATAAGGTGAAAACTTTGGTAGTGAAGGGTATACAAATCTATGACCATACACAAACAAATAGTTTAATTTAAATGTAATTTTGGCTGTTGACCAGATTTATTATACAGATAATAAATACAAAACTTAAAAATGAACATTAAAATAAATTCCAATTCAACAAGTTTTAGTTTAACGAACTCCGCCCAACTCATTCTACTTTAAAAAAAATTGCAACAAATAATTTAAAAAACTTTCAGAATTCCTAGCAACAAAACCCTTAACATTTTCCCTGAACTTCAGTAAATGCAAGAAAAACTTTTTAATTATCCTGAATGAAATCAAAAGAAGGTTGATCCGCTAACAAGCAGACAGATAGACAGACAGACAGACAGACAGACAGACATACAGACATATTAAAACTTTTCCCATAATATTTAGACAAATGGTTATGGCCATATTTGTTATATAAATGTTTTCTTACCTTTGCATTAGAATTTTATCCACATTAACGAAACGACGACCATTTGTGGCAGCAGATGGTGGTTTCTGTTGTATTTGTTGCTGCTGCTGCTGTTGGAAAGGAAGTTTTGAGCCACCGGGTGAAATTGTATAAGTTCCATCAAGATTATCGTCGCAATTGTTTGAATCTTTTTGTTGAAGATTTTCCGACATTTTGAAATTCTCTACAAAATAGAAACGAAAATTGAATTTAGTACAAAATTTCAAAATTATAGCAAAATAATTTTTATGAAAAGAACCTTGAGTTCCACAATTGCTTTTTTGAGTAGTATTTGTTGACGAATTGTTATTATTATTATTGTTGTGTTGATTGAAATGTTGCACCCGATTTGTATTGCTGTTGATATAGTAATAGGGTGGTGATTGTTGCTGTTGTTGTTGCTGCTGCTGTAGGGGGTAGTGATTTTGGGATTTCCTTCTATTTGCAAATTGAGGATGATTTTGTTGATATTGCTGAGATGTCATGGAGTAATTAACTTTGGGATAAGTGGAATTCATATTATATTGCTGCTGCTGCAAATGGGCATAGGCACCCATTCCAGGATAATATGTGGGCGGTTTGTGTACACGATATGTTGTATTCATTTCCATGGTGGGAAACCTGTAATTTCAAGGAAAACATTTGTTATTTCTTAATTGGATATTTTTGACATTAATTGACTGATATTCTATAAATAATCTCAGGTGTTGAATTGGAATAAACTTAATCAATTAAGTTACAATGACTTTGTTTATTTTATTTTACCTTGAATTAACTGTTTGACGAGTGGTAAAACGTCCACTTATACCCTCTTTATTACACCCACCACCGCCACCTTTACCCGGAACATCATGGCTTACAGCACTGCCACCACTACTGGTATAATTGCTATCGGTACTTCTTCCGTCAACGGAAGAATCCGAGCAAGAATTTGCTGCCACCATACGACGGGTTGTATAGTAGTTGTAGTCTGATAAAAGGGAGATAAAGATAATTTTAGGATCAAGAAAATGTAAGAAATTATAAAAGTCAAGAAAAATGAAGAAAAATTTCCTATGAAACCAAGAAATTTTTAAAAAATTTTCCATAAAAATAAGAAATTTTTGAAAAATTTCTTATAAAATAAGAAATTTTCTAAAAAATAATAAGTAATTTTTGAAAAATTTCTTATAAAAATAAGAAATTTTTGAAAATTTTCATATAAAATAAGAAATTTTTTAAAAACTTTTTATAACAATAAGAAATATTTGAAAATTTTCCTTTAAAACTAAGAACTTTTAAAAAAATTTCCGTAAAATTTATAAATTATTTAAAAATTTGCTATAAAATATTTATTTTTGAAAAATTTCATATAAAAATAAGAAATTTTTTAAAATTTTCCTATAAAAATAAGAAATTTTTAAAAATTTTCCTATAAAAATAAGAAACTTTTGAAAAATTCGCTATAAAAATAAGAAATTTTTGAAAAATTAAAAAATTTCCTGTAAAAATAAAAAATTTTTGAGAAACTTTCTACAACAATAAGAGATTTTTGCAAAATTTCCTCTAAAAGTAATAAATTTTTGAAAAAGTTTGCTATAAAAATAGAACATTTTTCAAAAATTTGCTTTAAAAATAAGATATTTTTAAAAATTTCAATTAAAACAAGAAATTTTTGAAAAATTTTCTTTAAAAAAATAAGAAACTATAAAAATTTCCTATAAAAATTAGAAATTTTTGAAAAAGTTGATATAAAAATAACAAACTTTTTAAAAATGTCCTATAAAAATAAGTTTTTTCAAAAATTCCTATAAAAATTTCTTATTTTTATGGAAAATTTTATATAATTTCTTATTTTTATAGGAAATTTTTTAAAAATTTCTTATTTTTATAAAAACAAAATTCAAAAAATTCTTAGTTTTATAAGAAATTTATTTAAAAATGTTTTTGTTTGTATAATTTTCAAAAATGTCTTATTTTTATAAGAAATTTTTCAAAAATTTCTCTTCTTATGGGAAAATTTTCAAAAATTTCTTATTTTTATAGAAAATTTTTCAAAAATTTCTTATTTTTAAAGAATATTTTTCAAAAATTTCATATTTTTATAGGAAATTTTTAAAAAATTTCTTATTTTTATAGAAAATTTTTTAAAAATTTCCTATTTTTATAGGAAATCTTTCAAAAAATGCTTATTTTTATCAGATTTTTTTAATTTCTTATTTTTATTAGAATTTTTTTTAAAAATTTCTAATTTTTATCAGATTTTTTTTTAAAAATTTCTTATTTTTATACGAAATTTTTCAGAAATTATTTATTTTTATAGGATTTTTTTTCAAAAAATTCTTATTTTTATAGGAAAGTTTTAATTTTTTTTTAAAATATTTTTATAGGAAGTTTTTCAAAAGATTATTCTTTTTATGAGGATTTTTTCTAAAAAAAAATTTTATTTTAATAGAAAATTTTTAAAAAATGTCTCAATTTTTATAGGAAATTTTTCAACATTTTTTATTTTTATAGAAAATTTTTGAAAAAATTCGCATTTTGAAGGGAAATTTTTCAATTTTCAAAAATTTCTTATTTTTATAGAAAATTTTTTAAAAATTTTTATTTTTCAAAAATTTTTTATTTTTATAGGAAATTTTTAAAAAATTTATAATTTTTATAGGAAATTTTTCAAAAATTTCTTATTTTTATAGGAAATTTTTCAAAAATTTCTTATATTTATAGGAAATTTTTCAAAAATTTCTTATTTTGATAGGAAATTTTTCGAAAATTTCTTATTTTTATAGGAAATTTTTCAAAAATTTCTTATTTTTATAGGAAATTTGTCAAAAATTTCTTATTTTTATATTAATTTTTAAAAAAGTTCTTATTTTTACATTAAATTTTTCAAAAATTTCTTAGTTTCATAAGAAATTTTTCAAAAATTCCTTATTTTTATAGGAAATTTTTCAAAAATTTATTATTTTTATAGGAAATTTTTCTAAAATTTCTTGTTTTATAAGACATTTTTCAAAAGTTTCTTGTGTTTGTAGGAAATTTTTTAAAAATTTCTTATCTTTCATTTAAACTGATATAAGAATTAGATGTTATAGAACATAATAAAATGTTTTTATAATGTTCAGATAATAGCAAAAAGAGGGGTTTTTATAAAAAACCCCTCGTTCTTTGCTTCTATTTGAAATTAAATAAAAATTTCTTGAGGGAATGCTAAGGAATTTTATTTGAACAAAATTCAAGGAATTGTTTGGTTGTTAGGTCAACACAATTTATAAACAAAACAAAATTTAACAAAGAACATGCACTTACAAAATTGAAAATAAAAAATAATTACAATTTATTTTACTTAGTATAAATATTTGTATTTTCTTTAAAAAAAAGTAATACAAATTTATCAAAAACTTACCATTCGCTTTCTTTGATGTTAAACCATAATTGTAGGGATTTGAGGCAAAGACATGATGAAAATTATAATTACTATGATAATTGTCCTCCTGCAATTAGAGAAAATATTTATAAATAAATTTCACAATTTTCCTTAATAAATTTAAGCAAAATATACCCATTTAAAATAATTTGCTGGCACCAAATTATACAAAGGATAATTATTATAGATCTCTAACATTTTACGTTTATTTGCCAAATTATTATCAAAAACAAAAGGCAAAACCATTTGTTAATTTTGAATTGAACAAAAACTGAATCTTTTTAAATTTTATTTCACTCTTTAATGCGCTTTATTGGAATTTTGTTTAGTTTTTTCTTTTATTATTGGTTTTTAGTCCTTTACTAACGAATGTTTAAAATATACTGTCTGTCTTTATCCTCTTTGTATGCATTTGTTAGTGTAGAATTAGTCCTCTTGGTAGTTGATAGTCATTAACTTTATTTTAGTATTAGTGTTTCTCCCCTAAATGCATATAAATATTGTTGCTTTCTTAGCAACCCTCAACTTTTGAAATTTGTTTTAAAAGGCAGGCGAATAAAATATTTAATAGGGGAAATTGTTTCTGTATATCGTCACCTTAACTGAAATAGAGCTTAATTAATAAAAAGTTTAATATCTCTTATTTATTGGGTTATAGATATTTTGATTAATAAGCCCAGAATCATCCTAAATCATACATATATTTATGTGCTGTAGTTATAACCTTTTGTATTTGAGGAAACGATATAAATAGAATAAAGTATCATGTAGGCTTTATAACTGAGAATAATATTAAAATATTATACTCTCTTTTGAAATAAAAAAATTTTAAATTTTGTATTTGGTGTGGGAATATTAACTTGTTGTAAATACTAGTTATTAGAACTAACAGCCGTGTTTATTAAATATTTAGTACTTAAATATCTAAAGTACTTGAAGGACATACTACCTACCTATAGCTAACAAGTGATTTTAAATACTAGAAAAAAAAAATAAAATTTTTTTAAAAATTTCCAAAATAAATCAAAATGTAAAAATTTCCTATAAAAACAAGAAATTTTTTAAAAATTTCCTATAAAAATAAGAAATTTTTGAAAAATTTCATATAAAATAAGAAATTTTTGAAAAGTTTTCTATAACAAAAAGAAATTTTTGAAAATTTTCCTATAAAAATAAGAAATTTTTTAAAAATTTCCTATAAAAATAAGAATTTTTGTAAAAATTTCCTATAAAAATAAAAAATTTTTGAAAAAATTCTTTTTAAATAAGAAATGTTTGAAAAATTTCCTATAAAAATAAGAAATTTTTTAAAAATTTCCTATAAAAATAAAAATTTTTTTAAAAATTTCCTAAATAAGAAATTTTTGAAAAATTTCCTATAAAAATAGGAAATTTTTAAAAAATTTCCCATAAAATAAGAAAATTTTAGAAATTTCGTATAAAAATCAGAAATTTTTAAAAAATTTTCTATGAAAATAAGAAATTTTTAAGAAATTTGCTGTAAAAATAAGAAATTTTTAAAACATTTTCTATTAAAATAAGAATGTTTTGAAAAATTTTCTATTAAATTAAGAAATTTTTGAAAAATTTCCCATCAAAATTATAAAATTTTGAAAAATTTCCAATAAAAATAAGAAATTTTTGTGAAATTTCCTATAAAAATAAGAAATTTTTGAAAAATTTTCTATGAAAATAAAAAATTTTTGAAAAATTTCCTTTAAAAATAAGAAATTTAAAAAAAAATTCCTATAAAAATAAGACATTTTTGAAAAATGTGCTATAAAAATAAGAAATTTTTAAAAAACTTCCTATAATAACAGAAACTTTTTGAAAAATTTCCTATAAAAATAGGAAATTTTTAAAAAATTTCCCATAAAAATCAGAAAATTTTAGAAATTTCGTATAAAAATCAGAAATTAAAAAAAAAATTTCTACGAAAATAAGAAATTTTTAAGAAATTTCCTGTAAAAATAAGAAATTAAAAAAAAAATTTCCTATTAAAATAAGAAATTTTTGAAAAATTTCCTATTAAATTAAGAAAATTTTGAAAAATTTCCTATTTTTATGGAAATTTTTGAAAAATTTCCTATCAAAATTATAAAATTTTGAAAAATTTCCAATAAAAATAAGAATGTTTTGAAAAATTTCGTATAAAAATAAGAAATTTTTAAACAATTTCCTATAAAAATAATTAATTTTTGAAAAATTTTCTATAAAAATAAGAAATTTTTGAAAAATTTCCTATAAAAATAAAAAATGTTTGAAAAATTTTTTTTATAAAAAGAAATTTTTGAAAAATTTCCTATAAAAAAAAGAAATTTTTTAAAAATTTGGTATTAAAATAAGAAATATTTTAAAAAATTTCCTATAAAAATAAGAAATCTTTGAAAAATTTAATTTAAAAATAAGAAATTTTTAAAAATTTCCAAAAACTAAGAAATTTTTGAAAAATTTCCAAAAACTAAGAAATTTTTGAAAAATTTCCAAAAACTAAGAAATTTTTGAAAAATTTGGTATTAAAATAAGAAACATTTTGAAAAATTTCCTATAAAAATAAGAAATCTTTGAAAAATTTAATTTAAAAATAAGAAATTTGTAAAAATTTCCAAAAACTAAGAAATTTTTGAAAAAATTCCTATAAAAACAAGAAGTTTTTGAAAAATTTCCTATAAAAATAAGAAATTTTTGAAAAATTTCCTATAAAAATAAGAAATTTTTGAAAAATTTCCTATAAAAATAAGAAATTTTTGAAAAATTTCCTATAAAAATAAGAAATTTTTGAAAACTTCCTATAAAAAATAAAAAATTTTTGAAAAATTTCCTATAAACATAAGAAATTTTTGAAAAATTTTCTTTGAAAATAAAAATTTTTTGAGAAATTCCCCTTCAAAATAAGAATTTTTTGAAAAATTTCCTATATAAATTAGAAATTTTTTAAAATTTTCCTATAAAAATAAATTTTTGAAAAATTTCGTAAAAAAATAAATTTTTGAAAAATTTCGTAAAAAAATAAGATATCTTTGAAAATTTTCTTATAAAAATAAGAAATTTTTGAAAAATTTCCTATAAAAAAAATAAATTTTTGAAAATTTTTCTATAAAAATAAGAAATTTTTGAAAAATTTCCTATAGATAAGAAATTTTGGAGAAATTTTCTATAAAAATAATAATATTTTAAAAAAATTTCGTATAAAAATAAGAAATGTTTGAAAAATTTCATATAAAAATAAGATATGTTTGAAAAATTTCCTATAAAAATAAGAATTTTTGAAAAATTTTCTATTAAAATATAAAATTTTTGAAAAATTTCCTATAAAAATAAGAAATTTTTGAGAAATTTCCTATAAAAACAAGAAATTTTTAAAAAATTTCTTATAAAAATAAGAAATTTTTGAAAAATTTCCTATCAAAAATAGGAAATTTTGGAAAAATTTCCTATAAAAATAAGAAATTTTAGAAAAATTTCCTTTAAAAAAAATAAGTTTTTAAAAAATTTCCTATAAAAACTAAGAAATTTTTGAAAAATTTCTTATAAAAATAAGAAATTTGGAAAATCAAGGGATCAGGCTTTGATAAGCTGTTTGAAAATCACTTATATTCTAAAAAATTAGTTAAATTTTTATTAAAAGTTTTGATTTTTTTTAATCTATATAACACTGATAACTATATATCGATCGGTTTTCGATTTAAGTAAATTTTTGTGAACTAGGAAAAAAAGTTTTTGTAAAGTCCCTTCAATATTAAGCCATATGTTGGGGGAAGTAATGTAACTCATTTAAAAGCACTTTCATGTAATGTATGTTTTCATACAATAGGTTCATTAATTAGTTTTTAACAAAATCTCATAAAAATAACAAAAACAAATTTTTTTCGTCCATAAATGAATAATTTTTTTGATTTTTCCTTATGAATAACTAACATATGAATCATTAATGTTACTACAAATATTATTAAAATTAATATATTTATTACATATTAAAACTTTTTGAATTGATTTTTTCATAAATTCATTTAATGAAAATTAAATGGAATAATTGATATTAACATTTATCTAAGTGTATGTTTGAAGTCGATTGTATTGTTAGAACAAGTCTTGTACAACAAACTTGTGCCAAACCCATTGGCTGTTATCAAAACATTTATTAACATATTTTTGTATGTCAACATACAACAATCACTGTAATTGCTTAAATTTTATATCTCACTGTTAATAATAACAGTTTCATTTAAATGTAAACAACCTACAACAACAATTCATACAGTATGTAGTTGGAAACAAGTTACACCAACAGTACACACAGGCAGTTAAAAACATGTAAACAAGTAACAATAACAATACACACAGGCAGAAAACGGGATAACAAACTACAGAAACAAATATATAGGACAATTTGTAGTAAAAAAAGTAGCAACAAAATATGCGGTAATTTGTAGATCACTTATTGTTGTTAGCAGAACTGATCATTGGTAAATTGATATAAAAGGGCAAGAACATTTCAAATCATTCTCTTTTTTGCATTCTGGACGCCAGTCGTAAAGTTCGAAGTTCCTCAGCTAAATTTTGTATTAGCAAATAATGAAATATAACAAATAATTGCTCATTAGATGTCATTACATTAACATGGTGAAGTCATAAGAGGTAAGTACTTAGTAATATAAAAAAGTAAGAACGCTTCTTATAGGAGGTTGTTGTTGTTGTAACTGCGATATTATTGGTAAGATCGCAGAAGTGGCAGTCCTTGGTCGGAATCCTAAGATTTCCGAGTCGTTCCGGTACGAAGAACCGACTGCCGTGGGAACGTTTTTTTTTCTTATAGGATTTACTCTTATCCAGTTGAAATAAATAGTAAAAATAAAAACGTTATTTAATAGAAAAACACCAAAAAGACCTGTTCAATAACGGTCATGGAAGAAGACACAAATTTGGGTGCGGATTTACGGTAAGCAAAAGTATGTGGAATCTGATTTCCGGGTTCAACCCAGTTGATGAAAAATTAGCGACAATGCGCTTCAAAGTTAGGAACTTTTATCTGCTATCCAGAAGATGAGATTGAATGTCCACAGCGTTGAAAATACACCAAATGGCTATCTGTACTAAAGCTATTATCAAATAGTCATTTATTTGGGTTCGAATTTTGGTAATTAAATGAAAAATTAGCGACAAAAGCGTTAGAGACAAGTACATTTATCTGAGCCTGATTTGTGCTCACGCTATGTTAGACTAGTGGAAGCTTATTATGTCAAAATAATCCTAACTCAAATATAGGACTAAATGGCTGCTTTGAGTATATAATTGGTAATTTTTTATCTACCGACAATGACAAAGGTTAATCTACTTTTTGGTGGCTCGCAATATGTTCTTAAGCAGTACCGGATTTAAGTATCTTATCATCCACAAAGCGATATGCGCATCCCCGCATCAAGTAACAAAGATTCAGATAGACCAAGTGGTAGTGGACGAAAGACACTTATCAAATTTATTCGATGTGCATTCGATTCTAGGAGCCAATATGGACTTCTATAATTATCTTATTAAAAAAATTGCCCCTAATTAATAAAGGAATACATTTTCAATACAAATGATTACTAATAATTACAAAATATTGTATTGCCTCCAAGATTGACCTGTGGTTTAAATTCCAGCTAAATCGGTTCGGGTATGTAAAATAATTGGGTCCGTATAACTTTCGCCAGTTGGGTCCGATCCGAAAGATTATTATATTTTCGAAAACTTTTTAAAAACTCCTTAAAAATTATGAAAAAAACATGCTCCTTTAATTACCATAAATTTTCTATTTAAAATTTTTTTATCAAAAATTTTTATTTATCCAAAAATTTTCAATACTTTTCTTCTATATTTTTTTTCATATTTTTATCAAATATTTGTTTTCTAATAAAGTTTCTATAAAATTTTTTTATCAAAAATTTTTCTATAGAAAATTTTTTTATCAAAAATTGTTCTATAGAAATTTTTTTTTTATCAAAAATTTTACTTTAGAAATTTTTTTATCAAAACTTTTTCGATAGAAAATTTTTTTATCAAAATTTATTCTATAGAAAATTTTTTTATCAACATTTTTTCTATAGAAAATTTTTTATCAAAAATTTTTCTATAGAAATGTTTTTTAAGAATATTTTTCGATAGAAAAATATTTTTTTTTTCAAAATTTTCACAGAAAAATATTTTTATCGAAAAATTTAGTATAAAAAATAATTTTTATCGAAAAATTTTTCAAAGAAAAATATTTTTATAAAAAATTTTTCTATAAAAAATGTTCGAAAAATTTTTTTATCAAACATTTTTATTCACCACCATAGGTGGAAAGGGTATTATAAGTTTGTGCTGATGTATGTAAAGCATAGAAATATTTATCTTATACCAATAGAGTTAGAATCACTTTCTGAGTCGATTTAGCGAAGTCCGTCCGTCCGTCCGTCTGGCTGGCTGAGTGGACCCCCATGTAAACCTTGTAATCAAACTACAGGTTTCAATTATAAAGATAATTTGATGAAATTTGGCACGGATTATTTTTTTGATAACGGGGCCATGGCTATTGAAATCGGTCCATTATTTATGGTCCCACTATCCGCAATTGATATATTGGCCAGAAATATCAATATTTGTTCATGAAATTTAAAACAAATACTGCTTATGTAAACTTAAATCACTGTACCAAATTTCGTTGAAATCGGTCCACATTTGACCATGGATCCCATACAAAATCTTCTGTCAAAACGCACTTAATGAGACAAAAATCACTAAGACGCTCGTAAATCTGAAGATAATGCGAAATTTAAGTTTATTTTTTGCATACATCATCATTTTGTAATATCAGTAATCAACTTGCCAAATTTCGAGATAATCGGTCCACATTTGACTCTAGCTCTTATATGAGTCCAAATGACGAAGGAAGGTGCAACCATCCAATTGATGAATGTATTCTTCTTATGTTATCCTTGACTCCCAGTGGAACATAGGGCCTTAAATGGAGGAGTTTCGTACGAGACAATATGCACGATGGATGTATTAGATAAATCAACATATTTTATAACTAATATTCAGGAAGTGGGATGGAATGGCCAAGGCGTCGCCAAGACATCATAGAGCGACCTATTCTATAGCTTTCATTAGAGTAGGCATAAATTTGGATGCGGAAATTAAAGCACAAATAAAGACACCAAAAGTTGACCTGTACTATAGCTGTCATGGAAGTTGGCATGAATTTGGCTGCGATAATACTGTAAGCAAAATAACGCGGTATCTGGATTCCAGGTTCAACCCAGTTAATGAAAGATTAGCGACAATACGCTTCGAAGTTAAGAACTTGTATCTGCTATGCAGAATGTGAGATGTAATGGTCTCAGCATTGCCAAGACCCAAAAAGCTACCTGTACTAAAAATATCATTAGAGTAGTCAAGAACTTAAGTTCAAATTATGGTAAGCAAAAGAATGCTGAATCTGGTTCCTAGGGTCACATTAGTAATCGAAAAACTCACAACAAAACGCATTGGAGATAAGTACTTTTATCTAAACCTGATTTGTGCTCACGCTACCACAGATGAGAAAGATGATGTCAAAGAAGTTTCTTTTTTTATGTTGGACTAGCTTATGGAGGCTTATGACGTCTACCCCTTTCATAACGTCAAAATAATCTTATGTTCTTTTAACTCAAATAAAAGGCTGGAAAGCTACTTTGAGCCTGATATTGGTAAGTTTGTGTCCTTTTCATAGTATCACCTGGTTAACAGCTTTGAACACTTGTTAAAGGTAGTGAGCCTTAGGAACCCATAAGAACGTTAAATCCTGCTACTATGAAAAAGCAAAAAAAATTGAATAGAAACGGCCTTCTCTAATTTTGAGGATCAGCACCTGGAACATTCAAACTCTTTATGAAAAAGAAGCTCTCATCCAGTTGATGGATGTAACAGATGAAATTGCTAAAGCTCAGAGACCGCAAGTCGACCTGTGATATAGCTGTCATCAGAGTAGGCATGAATTTGAAAAAAATTTCTATAAAAAATTTTTCATATGAAAAAAATTTCTATAGAAAATTTTTCATATGAAAAAAATTTCTATAGAAAATTTTTCATATGAAAAAAATTTCTATAGAAAATTTTTCATATGAAAAAAATTTCTGTAGAAAATTTTTTATATGAAAAAAATTTCCAGTTGATGGATGTAACAGATGAAATTGCTAAAGCTCAGAGACCGCAAGTCGACCTGTGATATAGCTGTCATCAGAGTAGGCATGAATTTGAAAAAAATTTCTATAACAAATTTTTCATATGAAAAAAATTTCTATAGAAAATTTTTCATATGAAAAAAATTTCTATAAAAAATTTTTCATATGAAAAAAATGTCTATAGAAAATTTTTCATATGAAAAAAATTTCTATAGAAAATTTTTTATATGAAAAAAATTTCCATAAAAAATTTTTCATATGAAAAAATTTCTATAGAAATTTTTTCATATGAAAAAAATTTCTATAGAAAATATTTCATATGAAAAAAAGTTCTATAGAAAATTTTTCATATGAAAAAATTTCTATAGAAAATTTTTCATATGAAAAAATTTCTATAGAAAATTTTTCATATGAAAAAATTTCTATAGAAAATTTTTCATATGAAAAAATTTCTATAGAAAATTTTTCATATGAAAAAATTTCTATAGAAAATTTTTCATATGAAAAAATTTCTATAGAAAATTTTTCATATGAAAAAATTTCTATAGAAAATTTTTCATATGAAAAAATTTCTATAGAAAATTTTTCATATGAAAAAATTTCTATAGAAAATTTTTCATATGAAAAAATTTCTATAGAAAATTTTTCATATGAAAAAATTTTCTATAGAAAATTTTTCATATGAAAAAATTTCTATAGAAAATTTTTCATATGAAAAAAATTTCTATAGAAAATTTTTCATATGAAAAAAAGTTCTATAGAAAATTTTTCATATGGAAAATTTTCTATACAAATTTCTATAGAAAATTTTTCATATGAAAAAGTTGCTATAGAAAATTTTTCATATGAAAAAATTGCTATAGAAAATTTTTCATATGGAAAATTTTCTATACAAATTTCTATAGAAAATTTTTCATATGAAAAAATTTCTATAGAAAATTTTTTCATATGAAAAAAATTTTTCATATGAAAAAATTTCTATAGAAAATTTTTCATATGAAAAAAAGTTCTATAGAAAATTTTTCATATGGAAAATTTTCTATAGAAAATTTTTCATATGAAAAAATTGCTATAGAAAATTTTTCATATGAAAAAATTTCTATAGAAAATTTTTCATATAAAAAAATTTCCATAGAAAATTTTTCATATGAAAAAAAGTTCTATAGAAAATTTTTCATATGGAAAATTTTCTATACAAATTTCTATAGAAAATTTTTCATATGAAAAAATTTCTGTAGAAAATTTTTCATGAAAAAATTTCTATAGAAAATTTTTCATATGAAAAAATTTCTATAGAAAATTTTTCATGAAAAAATTTCTATAGAAAATTTTTCATATGAAAAAATTTCTATAGAAAATTTTTCATGAAAAAATTTCTATTGAAAAAATTTCTATAGAAAATTTTTCATATGAAAAAATTTCTATAGAAAATTTTTCATATGAAAAAATTTCTATAGAAAATAAGTCTATAACCCCCACTAGGTCGCTTTTTAAGTTTTTTCAAAAGCTGCTCATTTGTGACACCGTGTAATTTATGACATGAACCTAAGCCCTACTCAAATTTGTAATAAATTTGATTCAAATTAATCATATATTTACTTAATCTCTAATAATTTTAATAACCCATAACTTACACTGTCATAACTTTTACTATGATGTAACAAATCGTTAGGATTACGATATGGCGGCTTATAGATGGGGTCATCGGAAGTAGAGCTATATAAAATAAATTAAAACTTATATTTAAATAATTCTTTTGATAATACTTAAAACAAATTAAAACCATATTTACCTCCCCTGTGTATTCAAACAAGTGAAACTCTGTTGAGCTGAGGCACGATTCTTGTGGGCTCTACGCTTCAAAGAAGTGGGAGAAACTGAACCAATACCGGCGGTAATCCAATCTATATCCGGACCTTGTTGGCCATTTCCTTTTGTGGTTTTCATAAAGTCCTCACTCGTATTACTGCTGATAGTGTTGGTGTTATTATTGTTGTTGTTTGAATCACTCTTAGGTTTCACCTCGTTATCATGCCCACAGACCGTTAATTGTGAGGGTGGCACATGCAACGAATATTGCACTGCACCCTCAGCGTTTACAAGTGGCAATTGTTTGCGTGACAAACGTGTTTTAACCGCTGCTACCAAAGCAGCACCATCATCACGTGAACCAACGATTTGTTGCACAATATCTAAGACCTCAGTAGCACTAGATATTTGACCCAAAACAGCCAGTACATCTAAGGCAGCCTGACGTACGCGTCGCTTACGATTTAAAGCGGCATATGTTGCATTTGTGATACATGTCTGTGTGTCGAAGCAAGTACTAGGAAAGGTCATGAGTGAGAATATGACCATTTGTAAAGCATTTTCACGAAACTGTAAAGAAAATTTTATATGAAAGAAAAATAAAAAAATGTTATTTTTAAAAAAATTAACATAAACCAATAAATTTTTATGAGTAAGTGAAAAATGACATGAGAGGATGTTAGAGGCTAAAATAAATATTACTGTGATTGAATAGTTTTTTCTTTGTAAATGGGATTAATAAATATGAAATATTAAATATAATAGGTCTGTAGTTGCTTTTTCTATTTTTTACTATTTATATTTATTTCTTTTTTTTGTTTTTTTAATTTCCTAGAAAAATAGGAAATTTTTTTGAAAAATTTCCCATAAAAATAGGGAATTTTTTTGAAAAATTTCCTATAAAAATTTTTTTTGAAAAATTTCCTATAAAAATAGGTATTTTTTTGAAAAATTTCCTATAAAAATAGGAAATTTTTTTGAAAAATTTCCTATAAAAATAGGAATTTTTTTTTGAAAAATTTCCTATAAAAATAGGAAATTTTTGAAAAATTTCATATAAAAATAGGAAATTTTTGAAAAATTTCATATAAAAATAGGAAATTTTTGAAAAATTTCCTATAAAATTAGAAAATTTTTAAAAAATTTCCTATAAAAATAGGAAATTTTTAAAAAATTTTCTATAAAAATAGGAAATTTTTGAAAAATTTCCTATAAAAATAGGAAATTTTTAAAATATAGAAAAATTTTGAAAAATTTCCTATTAAAATCGGAAATTTTTTAAAAAAATAAAAAACTTTGAAAAATTTCCTATAAAAATAGGAAATTTTTGAAATATAGGGAATTTTTGAAACATTTCCTCTAAAAATAGGAAATTTTTGAAAAATTTCCTTTAAAGTTAAGAAATTTTCGTATAAAATTAGAATTTTTGAAAATTTTCCTATAAAATAGGAAATTTTTGAAAAATTTCCTTCAAAAAATAAGAAATTTTTGAAAAATTTCCTATAAAATTTGAAATTTTCGAAAAATTTCTAATAAAAAACATAATTTTTTTTAAATTTAAACTCTTATTGAACTAAATTCAAAGTGAAATTTAAATTTCTTTCAGTGTATAATTAGGTGCTCGTTAACTTTATGACACACTTTTAAAAACCTGCGATTATTTAATAAATTATTCAATAATTTTTAAATCATGCTAAGTACGAGTACACACTCTCATATTATTAAATCCTTTTAAACTATAACTAATTTCTCGCCCTCAACCCCCTTTTCATTTAAGAACAAAAAAAAAAAAAAACAATACTTTCCCTCTTAAATTATTAATATTCAATTGCATTTTGGAGTGTAGTGATGACGACGGAAGTTCACCGACATGCAAATGATATCAAATGAAATGAAATGCATTGAGCACAAGGTGCAGTTCAGTTCAGTTCATTCATTCATTCTAAAAAGCAAATCATGCAAATCAAAAATTTTCTAAACTAGAAAAGAAATAACAGGAAATTAATGTTGCTACTAAACGAAATGAAAACCATTAAACGTATCAAAGAAACAAATAGCTGTGATAGCTTGAACTTTGAAAAGTATCTAGAGAAAAAAAAAAAAAAAAAATAATGTACTAAATGTTTTTTTCTGTCTGACTATAAATTCCAACAAATATTTTCAGTTTTTTTTTGTTGTCGTGGTCGTTGTCATTGTCTAGCTAAATGACAAAATCACTTTTTTGTTTAAAGGGCTTGTTTGATATATGGAAAAATACTTTTGCCGTAGTCTCAAAAGGAAGACAAAGACAAATTACTTACCCTTGAGCTTTTGGCATGCAGAAATTCCTGTGATATTAACTTAAGAATAATTGCCGCTGGTGGTAATCTTTGCATTAAAGCTTTACACACACGATTGGCCCCAGCTCCACCCTGGCGGCACAGACCACTCATTATCTGCATGGTTCGGTCTTCTAGATTATCCAAAGGTAAACGGCTTATTAAATTAATCAAAAGTTTACGTTTTTCCTCGGCCACTTCTGCCCGGCATTCGGAAGATAAGAGGGTGCGCAATAGAGAATCCAAGCAAGGCTGCACACTGGCTAGATTTTCGGAAGATCTTAGTGCTAGATCCAATTGCATAACACCCTGCAAACGATGACGCCAGTTCTGAAAATTTAAAAAGAAAATTTGAAAATTAGTTTTTAAAGGTGTGATAAGCATTTAGAGCGTTTTTCGATAATTTTATTGAACTAATAGTTTTCAATTACAATTTATTGTTTTTTAATATTTTCATTTTATAAACCTATAAATTAAATTATCTCTTTGAAAGTTTTGCATGTTATTTGTTTTATTTTAGCTTTTCACTAAAGTCTATTAAAACACGCAAATATCTCATACAACAAAAGGTGAAGAAAACCTTGGATAAGAATTTTTGTCGAAAAAATAAATAAATAAGTGTTTTAGTTTAAATTTAACTACATTATTGTCTATTAGATAAATGGTTTTAATTCTCAAATGACCTTTAATTTAAATTTAAGGTGTAAATTTTAATTATTTTTAGTTTAAAATTTTTTTATAAAAAAATAAATTTTTGAAAATTTTCTATAAAAATATAAAATTTTCGAAAATTTTCCCATAAAAATAAGAAACTTTTGAAAAATTTCCTTTAAAAAAAAGAAATTTTTGAAAAAATTCCTATAAAAATAAGAAATTTTTTAAAAATTTCCTTTAAAAATAAGAAATTTTTGAAAAATTTCCTTTAAAAATAAGAAATTTTTGAAAAATTTCCTTTAAAAATAAGAAATTTTTGAAAAATTTCCTTTAAAAATAAGTAATTTTTGAAAAATTTCCTATGAAAATAAGAAATTTAAAAAAAAAAATTCCTATAAAAATAACAAACTGTTGAAAAATTTTCTATCAAAATAAGAATATTTTCAAAAAGTTCCTATAAAAATAATTTTTGAAAAATTTCCTATAAAAATAAGAAATTTTTGAAAAATTTCCTTTAAAAATAAGAAATTTTTGAAAAATTTCCTTTAAAAATAAGAAATTTTTGAAAAATTTCCTATGAAAATAAGAAATTAAAAAAAAAAAAATCCTATAAAAATAACAAACTGTTGAAAATTTTTCTATCAAAATAAGAACATTTTCAAAAAGTTCCTATAAAAATAAGAAATTTTTGAAAAATTTCCTATGAAAATAAGAAATTTAAAAAAAAAATTCTATAAGAATTAAAAATTTTTTGAAAAATTTCCTATAAAAATAAATTTTTTTTTAATTTCCTAGAAAAATAAGAAATTTTAGAATTTTAGAAAATTGCCTAGAAAAATATGAAACTTTTAGGTAATTTTCTATACAAATAAGAAATTGTTGAAAAATTTCCTTTAAAAATAAGAATTTGTTGAAAAATTTGCCATAAAATAAAGAAATGTTTAACAAATTTCTTAACAAAATAAGAAACTTTTGAAAAAATTACTATAAAAAAGAAATTTTAAAAAATTTTCTATAAAAATATCCTATAAAAATAAGAAATTTTTGAAAAATTTCCTGAAAAGAATAAGAAATTTTGAAAAAATTATAAAAAATTATAAAAATACGAAATGTTTGAAAAAATATGTTATAAAAATAAGACAATTTAAAAAATTTCTTATAATATTAAGGAATTTTTAAAAAACTTTTCTTTAGAAATAAGAAATTTTTGAAAAATTTCCTGTAATAATAAGAAATTTTTGAAAAATTTCCTGTAATAATAAGAAATTTTTAAAATTTCCTCTAAAAATATGAAATTTTTGAAAAATTTTCTTTAGAAATAAATTAAAGAAATTTTTAAAAAATTTCTTATAAAAATAAGACATTTTTGAAATTTTTTTATAGAAACAAGAAGAGATGAAAAATATTGAATAATTTGCTTTAAAAATAAAAAAAATTTTGATAAGTTTCCTGTAAAAGTAAAAAATCCTTTAAAAAATTTGTTTAAATTAAGAAGTTTTAAAAAAAAATTTCTATTAAAACAAGCAAATTTTAAAAAAATTTCTCTAAAAATAAGAAATTTTTGAAAAATTTCGTACAAAAATAAGATGTTTTTGAATAATTTCCTAAAAAAATAGAAATTTTTGAAAAATTTCCTATAAAAATAAGAAAAAAAAAATTCATAAAAAAAATTTTAAATAAGAAATTTTTGAATTTTTTTTATAAAAACAAGAAAAGATGAAAAATTTTGAATAGTTTGCTTTAAAAATAAGAAATTTTTGATATGTTTCCTGTAAAAGTAAAAAATTGTTGAAAAATTTTGATTAAAAGTTTTAAAAAAATTTTCTTTAAAAACAAGAAAATTTTAAAAAATTTTCTTTAAAAATAAGAAATTTTTGAAAAATTTCCTACAAAAATAAGATGTTTTTGAAAAATTTCCTGTAACAATAGAAATTTTTGAGAAATTTCCTATAAAAGTAAGAAATTTTTGAAAAATTTTCTCATAAAAATAATAAATTTTTCAAAAATTTTCTACAAAACTAAGAAACTTTTGAAAAATAGGACATTTTTTCAAAAATTTTCTATAAAAATAGGAAATTTTTAAAGATTTCTTATAAAAATGGGAAAATTTTAAAAAATTTCTTATAAAAAAGAAAGTTTGTGGAAAATTTCATATAAAAAATAAGATTTTTTTTATCTGTAACAAGTAAGAAAGTGCAATAGTCGGTCAAGCCCAACCATACGATACCCTTCACTACTAAGGTCTTTTTCTGTGTTCTTTTCCTGTATAAACAAATATTTGCTAAATTTTGGCATCATAAAAACATTTTCTCAAAACTTATATATTTTAGCTGTTTCCGTCATTTGGACTTATGTATATGAGAGGGTCAAATATGGACCGATTACCTTGAAACTTGGCAAATTGTTGCCAAACAATTACAGTTGTTACAAAAGTTATGTATGCAAAAAATAAACTTAAAATTCTCATTATCTTAAGATTTATGAGCGTTTGGGGCGTTTTGACAGAAGAGTTTGTATGGGAGCTATGGTCAAATGTGAACCGATTTCAACGAAATTTGCTACAGTGATTTTAGTTTACATAAGTGATTGTTTTAAATTTTATGAAAAACTATTGATATTTGTGGTCAATATATAAATTACTGGAAGTGGGGCCTATGAGAAGTACCATAAATAATGGACTGATTTTGACGAATTTCAATAGCCATGGTCCCACTTTTAAAAAAGCTATGCTATGGACGGATGGACTGACATCGCTAAATCGACTCAGAAAGTGAATTTAAGCCTATTGGTATACTAAAAGGTGGACAAAGATTTCTTTGCGTTACATACATCAGCACAAACTTATAATACCCTTTTCACCTATGGTGGTGAAGGGTATAAAAATGGATGTATGTAACGTATAGACTCCAAAATGGCTGGGCCGATTTTGATGAAATTTTCAGGAAGTCTTCAGAATATCCAGGCGGTTGACACTATGAAGTTTGTCTTCTGATTTTCGGTCTGCGGAGGCCAGCAACGCGGACCGGGTCAGCTAGTTACTTATAAAATTATAAATTTTTAAAAAGTTTCTTATAATAATAAGAAATTTTTGAAAAATATCCTATAATAATTTAAAAATTGTCTATAAATTAAGAAATTATATTCTTAAACGAGCAATAATTGTATGTATATATATATCTATATATATATATATATATATATATAGAATGGCTACCTCGAAAACGGCTCTAACGATTTTGATAAAATTTGGACAGTGGGTACCTTTTTTGATGTATAGGTCGAAGAAGAAGGGACTTTTGGAACCTTTGCCTCTTAGAGGGTAAAAACGGGTAAAAAGGGGAAAAAATCGAAAACGTTATATCTCCTAAAGTAATAGGTATAGAAACAAAATTAAAATTACGTTTTAAACAGCTATAAAAATAAGCGGACAGGTGTTTGGTACTTTTTTGAAACTATGTCCGATAGGGGGTAAAAAAGGGTGAAACATTTTTTTTGTACTTTTTTAATCCACTCTTATATTTGAAGCCAATGAATATAGAAAGGAACTTTTTACAGCAGTCAATAGATGTGAAAGAAATATTGAACACGTACTTGGTACTTTTTTGATTTTGGGGCCAAAATGGGTAAAAAAGGGGTAAAATGATAACTTAACATCTCAAAAGTAATATTAATAGGAATTATGTTAACTAAGTTTTAATAGAATGTACCGAATTCAATTGGTACCAAAGAAGTACCAAATTAGCATATGTAACTTTTAGAAAGTAGTGGATGAAAAGGGGAAAAATGAGTAATGTTATAACTTTTAAACAAATGAATGTTTGTATGTATGTTCTTTATAGAATAGTAAACTGTGAATTTCATCATATTATGCTCTTTAGCAAAGATGTTACGGATAAGCCGGCGAAGGTTTTTAAGTTTGTAAAACTAATTTCCGTTAGGTGGCGCTACTGAACATTACTAAAAATTAATTAAATCGTAAACTGTATATTTGATCATGCTATGATCTTTAGCAAAGTTGTAGCGCATGAGTCGGCAAAGGTTTTTAGTTGGTGTGAATAATTTACGACAGGTGGCGCTACTGAAAATTACTCAAAGTCAATTTAATCGTAAGCTGTACATTTAATCATGCTATAATCTTTAGCAAAGTTGTTGCGGATAAGCCGACGAAGGTTTATTAACGGTAATGACCAAAGTCCAACAGGTGGCGCCACTGAAAATAACTCAAAATGAATTAAATCGTAAACTGTGCATTTGATCATGCTATAATCATTAGAAAAGTTGTTACGCATAAGCAGACGAAGGTTTCTTAGTTGGTATGAACAACTTCAGGTGGCGCCACTGAAAATTACTCAAAATTAAATAAATCTGAACTGTGCATTTGATCAGGCTATAATATTTAGCAAAGTTGTTGCGCATTTTTTTTTTTTGTTGCGGAGGTTTCTGTTGGTATGACCAATTTCCAAAATTTTTCAAAATGAGTTAATCTGTAAACTATGCAAACTATGTATGTATTGATCGAAAAAAAAAAAATAAATAAAATAATTCGAAATTAACTGAATATTTACACAAAATGCTTATCATAAAGCTCCGAGCAAGGCTCGGTCAACCAGGTACTTTTTATAAAATTATTCATAAAAACAAGAAATTTTTAAAAAATTTCTTTTAAAAATAAGAATACTTAATATTAAAGTTAATTTTCAATTACTGGGCACGTGTTTTGTTATTTTTAAGTTTATTTCCTTGTTTACTTTTACATTAATTATTCAGCGCTAACATTTCTTATTTAAAATAAATTTGTTAGTCTGAGGATTATTTGCTCCTGCTGGTCAGTATTAATCGATATTTTTCTGCTGTTTCTGCGTTTATTTATATATGAACTTTAGTTTAGTTATTAGAGGTCATTATGTTAAGAATCTTAGTCTATTTTCATTAAATATTCTTTGTTTTGATTTTAAATGAAAAAAAAAAATACAATAGTTTTAGTTTATTTGATAAATTTGAAATAGAAAGAAAATGATTTAAATATCATTTAAGTAGTTAAAACATTTGCATATAAAATACTAAAGGTTATCGGGACGTATGATAAATATTTAAACAAGTATACGATAGAGAAAAGAAAGAAATTGTAAATTATATTATAGCGTATGATTAATATGGGAAATGTTTTCTAAAGTTAAACTGAGCGTATGATAAATATTTTAACACTCATACGCTAAGAAGTTCTATCTTATATTGAAATTTAAAGTTCAATATTTCAAATGTTTTAAATAAAATTTAAAACTGAGACAATATAAACCTGTTCAGGGGTAATAAGTTATTCTAGAGGTATCGCATGTCACTCTTTTCTGTCACCTTTTCTTAGCATAATAAATTTTAAAAAATTCTCCTATTTAACACCATAATTTACTTCTTATCTTAAATGTTAAAATTTGCATAAACAAGAAAATTTTGTAAAACTTAAAGTAACTCAGAAAAAAAATTCTGTAATAAAATTAATGCATATTAAAGCATGTAAGTATAATTACTTTAACTTTATGTAAAAAATCTCCACGAAAAAATAAAATCCCCTAAAGAAATAAAACAATTTAACTTAACCTACTTTCATGGTGGACACAATAATAAAAATCACAAAAACGAGTACAAATCAAAATTACATGCTAAATAAAAATAAACATAATTTTGCCACAGAAAAATGAAACTAACAAAAATTTAAGAATGAAAAAAGGACTTTATAAAAATAACAACCAAAAGGTATGATTTAAATTCTTACATACAATGTCCCTGTAGCAATTTTTTATTATTTTTGTTTTTATTTTCTTACAAAATATTTGTTTTTTTCTTTAATTTCTATGTTGATCCTTAAGCTCTCCTTTGAAAGTAATTTCCGGTTGTAATAAATGCGGCACGTCATACATTTGTACACATACCAACATTCGTATACATTAATACATACACACATATTAGAAGTGTTGATGTGTTTCGTTCTTTTTTTTCTTCTTCAAGTGGTGGCATTTTCAAATTTTCTCTAAACTCTTCCCGAAAAACGTAAAAAATAGCAACAATTACTTGCCTTCATTTATTTAATGTTTTACTTTATTGTTTTCTTTTTTTAATTTTTTTATTTATGGCTCTTGTTTTTTATGACCCAGATTTTTGAGTTCTTTTGTTAAATCCACTGGCTGCTGCCTGTTATGAGTTGTGTGAGTGTTGGCTGTCAGGTTTTCATAAATTGTTTAAATTTACTTTTCTTGATAGCCAAAAATAAAGGAAAATTTAAGGATATACCGCCAAGCAAAATAAACTGCGAATTTATCGCGTGAATGCTAAAATGACCAGTTATATTCAATTTTCTGTTTAAAATGATTTAATATTAAAATCTGTTATTATTATACTAAAACTAAGACAAAAACTAATTGTCTTAGACTAGAAAAATTTTTATAACAAAAAATTTTCTATAGACAAATTTTTCTAACAACAAATTTTCTATAGAAAAATTGTTTACACCAAATTTTTTTTTAAAGAAATATTTTCTATAGAAAAATTTTTGTAACTAAAAGTTTTCTAATGAAAAATTTTTGGATAAAAAAAAAATTATATACAAATTTTCTATAGAAAAAGAAATATTTTCTATAGAAAAATTTTTGTAACTAAAAGTTTTCTAATGAAAAATTTTTAAGTAAAAAAAAAAAAAAAATATATTATACAGAAAAATTTTTATAACGAAAAATGTTCTGAAACAAATTCTTTTTTTTTATAACGAATACTTTTCTGTATAATAATTTTTATAACGAAAATAGAAAATTTTTCAATATAAAAATTTTTCTATAGAAATTTTTGATTATACAAATTTTTCTATAGGAAATTTTTCATTATAAAAAATATTCTATAGAAAATTTTTCGTTATAAAAATTTTCTTTAGAAAATTTTTCGTTATAAAAATTTTTCTATAAAAAATTTTTCTTTATAAAAATGTTTCTATAAAAAATTTTTCATTATAGAAATTGTTCTATAGGAAGCTTTTCATTATGAACATTTTTCTATAGGAAACTTTTCATTATAAAAATTTTTCTATAGACAAATTTTCATTACAAATATTTTTATGTAGAAAATTTTTTATTATAAAAATGTTTCTATCGAAAGAATTTCATTACAAAAATTTTTCTATAGAAAATTTTTCATTATAAAATTTTTTTTATAGAAAATTTTTTATTATAAAAATTTTTCTATAGAAAATTTTTCATTATAAAAATTTTTCTATAGAAAATTTTTCATTACAAAATTTTTTTTTTATAAAAATTTTTCTTTAGAAAGTTTTTAGTTATAAAAATTTTTTTATAGAAAATTTTTCTTAAAAAAATTTTTCTATACAATAATTTTTCTTTTATTATAGTTTTTTTATAGAAAATGTTTCGTTATACAAATTTTTCTTTAGAAAATGTTTAGTTATAAAAACTTTTTATAGATAATTTTTAGTTATAAAAATTTTTGTATAGAAAAATTTTTATAATAAAAATTTTTCTAAAGGAAAATTTTCTATAGAAAAAATTTTTTAATTAAAAATTTTTAATAGAAAATTTTTTTTAACGAAAAATTTTCTATAGAAAAATTTTTTTTAACGAATACTTTTCTATACAAAAATTTTTTCGACGAAAAAGTTTAAAAGAAAAGTTTTATAGAAAAATTTTGTTAACGAAAAATTTTGTATAGAAAAATTTTTTAACGAAAAATTTTCTATAGAAAAATTTTTTAATGAAAAATTTCCTTTAGAAAAATTTTTTAACGAAAAATTTTCGATAGAAACACTTTTTTAACGAAAAATTTTCTATAGAAACACTTTGTTAACGAAAAATTTTCTGTAGAAAAATTATATTTACGAAAAATTTTCTATAGAAAAATTTTTATAACGAAAAATTTTCTATAGAAAAATTTTTATAACGAAAAATTTTCTATAGAAAAATTTTTATAACGAAAAAATTTTCTATAGAAAAATTTTTATAAAGAAAAATTTTCTCTAGAAAAATTTTTAAAACAAAAAATTTTCTATAGAAAATATTTTTTAACGAAAAATTTTCTATACAAAAATTTTTTTTGAGAAAAATTCTCTATAGAAAAATTTTTTTAAGGAAAAATTTTCTAAGAATTTTTAGTTACAAATATTTTCTATAAAAAATTTTTCATAATAGAAATTTTTTTAACGAAAAATTTTCTATATTAAAAATTTTTATCACCAAAAACTTTCTATAAAAAAAAATTTTTTACAAAAAATTTTTGAAAGAAAAATTTTCTAAAAAAAATCTATAAAATCTATAAAAAATTCTTTAGAATAATTTTTATAACGAAAATAGAAAATTTTTTATTATAAAAATTTTTCTTTAGAAATTTTTCTTTTCAAAATTTTTCTAAAGAAATTTTTCTATAGAAAATTTTTCTATGTAAAATTTTGCATTATAAAAATTTTTCTATAGAACATTTTTCTTTATAAAAATTTTTCTATAGAAAATTTTTCATTCCAAAAATTTTATTAAAAAGTTTTACTGTAGTGTATTGCACTAAAATTCCAATTTATTAGGATTATTTATTATTTTATTTCTATAGAAAATTTTCATTATAAAAATTTTTCAGTATACAATTTTTTATTATATAAATTTTTCTATAGATAATTTTTCATTATAAAAATTTTTCTATAGACAATTTTTACTATAAATATTTTTCTATAGAAAATTTTTCATTACAAAAATTTTTTTTAAGGAAAAAATTTCTATAAAAAATTTTTTTTAACGAAAAATTGTCTATAGAAAAATTTAAAAAAAAATTTATCGAAAATCTATGGTTACAAAAATTTTTTTCGAAAAATTTCCGTTAAAAAAAATGTTTAACGAAAAATTTTCCACAGAAAAATTTTTTTTACCAAAAATTTGTTGTAGAAAATTTTTAAGGAAATTTTTCGATAGAAAAATTTTCGATAATTTTTTTTTCTTTTAAATTTTCTATAGAAAAATTTTTTTAACGAAAAATTTTCTATAGAAAATTTTTTTTAACTTAAAAATTTTTTAACGAAAAATTTTTTTAACCAAAAATTTTCTTAGAAAAATTTTTTTAACGATGTTTTTTTGAATTTTTTATCGGAAATCTTTGGAAACAAAAACATTTTTTCGAAAAATTTCCATTAAAAAAAATTTTTTGTATTTAATTTTTTTTTTTTTAGTTTTCTAAAGAAAATTTTTCTTACGAAAAATCTTTATAATTTTAGAACGAAACATTTTCTGCAGAAAAAAAAAATTGTATTAAAATTAAAATATTTCAATATTAAATTAATTAGTACATATTAAAAAATTTTGTTTTAAGAATTTCAATGTAAAAATTTTCTATAAAAAACGTTCTTTATTAAAATGAAGCTGTAAACAATTTTATGTAAAACATTAAAATTCCCATCTAATTTTGAAAATCTCATTAACCCACATTTGTTTAACCCCAAAACATACATTTGAACAATTAATTTGCCCAAAAATCTGTGACCCCCTTGAGTAAACGTTTACCTAACGATTAACATCTCTATTAATGCAATTAAACTAATATTTGGGATAATTTACATGTTTTAATAGAATTAACCCAAATAATTTAAACAAAACCAGAACAAATTTGTGCGAGTAATTAAATGCAATATAAAGTATATATTTATACAAACATACTCTTTCTGTAACTGAAGTAAATAAGGAATTAGTTGAATTTTAGTAAAATAACCAAATTATTCTGTCCACCTTTAATATTTACAAAATAAGTTATTCCTTGTTACAGGAAGTATGTGCTTTAATAAAAAATTTTATATTATTTCGGTTCCTGTTCACATTAAAGTTCGACTATGAGTTATTTGAAATGCGTGAGGGATTGCATGCTGACTCCGTTGACGGTTAGAAATTGAGGTCAGTTACTTTAAGTATGAAATAATGAATGGGAGAGTAAAAGATAAATGAAATTATGGATTTTAGTAATAAAATATAAAGTAACAGAAATATGTATGTATGTTACTTTGTGTTACAAAAATAGCTTTTATTTTTTAAAAATTATGAGCTTTTTAAATACAATAAATAATAAATATGTATAACACGAGCAAATTATGAAATATTATTTTAGATAAAACTTACACTAAAGATATTCACAATGTACATTGGTCTATATGAAGTTTTTTTTGGAACATCAGTAGAATAGGAGTAAGGCTGTTTAAGAACATATCTATCGGTAGCACGGTGGGCTTTACAGTAGTTCAAAGCTGTCCATCTCGGATATATAAAACCTATAGGTCCGTATAACTTTTGCCACTTGGTTCGATCCAAAGCATTAACATTTCCGAAAACTTTTTAAAAAAATTAAGAAAAGAAATGCTTATAAATATATACTACTTTTTCTATTTACGAGATATTTGACTCCAAGATTTTTTTTGCATTTTTTGGTATGGCATGGGTAAGACGAAATTTTTTTTTTAAAAATTGCTGATAAATTTCTTAATGAACACAGAAAAATTCTTTAAAGTTTGTGTAGCGAAAACTAACCTGAAAGATTATTTTTGTTTATCAAAAAAAGTTTTCGAAATTATGTTATTAGACACAGGTACAAAATTAAACTTTTGGCTGGACACAGAAAAAAATTTCGTATGTTCTGAAAGAGGAGCAACAAATAAAATACACGTGTAATCCAGTTTTTCTAGATCAATTTGTTTGTTTGTTTGCAAAAAATGATATTTTATATTTAAGAAAAATAACCATAACATCCTTATTATATATACTTTTGTATTCTTATCTACAGCAATTCCGTAATATATTATATTACGGAATTGCTGTAGATAAGAATACAAAATACTATACCCTACTTCTAAGTATTAGCAAATGCATTTATATCGGGTGGTTAAATTTCAACGGGGCTCAACATTTTTAAAAAGGTATTGTCTTTCATAACTTTCCGAATTTGCGGTCCAATAAAGATACCTAGAATTAAACAGAAGAGACCAGAATTTTAGAATTTAATGATATTTCGAAGTAAACACAAATACCTTCTTTATTTTGGCTTCACTTAATCTTGGGAACATAGTTTTTAGATACTTAAAAGCTTCCCCGTTCACATCAAGCCTTTTAACAAATTGTTTCATGTACCCTAATTTTAAATGCAATGGTGGCAGAATAACATTCTCAGTTTTAACCAGTGGTGTGTTTATGATGTTTTTTTTTACCAATTTGCTGTGACTGACGAGGTGGCCATACTTTGCAATCATAGTGATTTTTTGCACGACTATCCCATTCACAGAGAAAGCACGGATGTTTTGTATTACCACCTTGCATGCCAAATAAAATTGTCAATACTTTTAAATCCGCTATGATTTTCCATTTATGCGTATCATAGCTGACGAACAGGAGTATTTTTTGCATGATTTCGTAAGTTTCTTTTGTGTGAGTCGCATAGAAGACTGGAACTGATGGCAATCGATTTTCGTTATGCAATAAAACAGACTTCAAGCCTTAATATAATAAGATTACAGAATAAAGATAATTGTTATCAACTTTTTTTAAAATACTTACTTTTACATGAGCCATCAATGAAAAGACGCCATTCGTCAGCATTATAATTGCAATTCAGTGCAGAAAATAGCCTTGGAATATCCCTACAATACGAAATATTGCTGTCATTTTTATCACTTTCAAAGCATTCTTCAAATAACGAAGTCCTTTCACGTTTTCTACAATATATAATACGAAAGTCTTCTTTGACCAAATTCCACTGTTTTAGTCGCGAACCGAGCATTTCAGACTTTTTGACAATTTTAAATCCCGTACTATGTCCATAAAATCTGCGTTGGAAATTAACTTCGGTTCCGTTAAGGTAAAAACCGATATATATCTTATTTAGTTGTTAAGCAGGAGAGTTTTTAGACCACCCTCGTACTCAAAATAACAGTTATTTTAAAGGGGGTTTTACACTTTAATTTTTGAATCATGCTTTTCTCATTTCTCTTTTTTTAAGCTTCTTTTAAACTTACTTCTTTTGTATGAAAAAATCATCATGTATGTGAATGTTTTTGTTTCATGATTTAAAATCAAGCAAAAAATTACTGAAAAAGTTTTTGATCAAAATCGTTAAAAATATTTTTTTGGTAAAAATTTTTTTCTTTTAAATTTAATAACTCAGTCATTTTATAACGGATTTTTAAAAATAAACACTCATTTTATTGGCTATCAATTATATTTTTGAAATAAAATTAAAAAAAAATGGCTCCTATAGAAAAAAATTGTGTACCAACGTCCAAAAAATAGAAAACTGGGCAAAAAACCGAAAAAAATATATTTGGTGTAAAAATACACTTATGTATCAAAAATAAATTTTAGGAAGCGATATACCATTTAATAGCCCTAGGCTTCTTCTTTCTATATATGTCAAAGAAATTGAAATCGGTTGGTATTTGCCTGAGTTACAGGGTGATAAGTGCATACGGGTGTGAAAAACCGGTTTTTTACCCGTAACTCAAGATTTTGGGGGTGTCCGGAAAATTCCAAAAATAGAGTGTTGTTGTACTCGATAATACCTACCAGAAAAGTGGTATGAGATCCCAGAAACTTTTAATTAATTTTTTTTGTCTCAGTGTGTTATGTATGCAAAAAATCAACTCAAAATTCTCATTAATTCCAGATTTACGAGCGAGATAATCGGTCCACATGTGAACCTAGCTCTCATATAAGTCCAAATGACGGAAACAGTTTAAATATATACGTTTTGAGAAAATGTTTGTATCGTATGGTGTTAAAATTTAGCAAATATTTGTCTTCATACAGGAAAAATAGCATCTTTGACCTTATTGGTGAAGGGTATCGTATAGTCGGGCTTGACCAACATTAGCTCTTGGTCAAATCGACTCACAACATACTTATTAGTAAAGGTGGGTGTCAGAACAATATTTCACCGTTACAAACTTAAGTTGAAGGTTGTTTCCTTAAATTAATTACTTTCAGTTACAAACTTATAATACTCACCTCTCACCTTACGTGTGAGATATAAAGAAGACAATACATCTAACAATAAAACCAAAAAAAAAGTTAAGGTCAAAATACCCAAAAGCCAAGAGTTTCAGAAAAAAATGTATTATTAGAAAAAACTTGTAATTGCCTCCCCATTTCTAACCATCTTTGTCCGTCACTATCAGAAATATTGGTCACTGATAGTGAGGAGTAGAAAAGGGCTCAAAAGAAACTAAGCAAATTAAAACTTTAAGTTAATGTTATACTTTATGAAGTCAAAAATGAATGATGACTGTTTCTTCAACTTTAATGTGTATTTTTTAATATTTTGGCATATTTTTTCAATATTTTTGTAAAAGAAAAGAGGGAAATTAGTAAACCTTAAGAAAATTGAAGTAAAATTGAAACGTGTGTCGTAAAATATACTTTGTAAGAAGACCAAAAGAGCTTTTACGTGCTTCAAACTAACCAATTGACCCATAAATTTATTAAAGGGGTCACCTTTAAAGCTATTGACCTAATTCATTAAGACTTTAATATACATGTTTAAATAATGGGTGATTATATTTAATAGTTCAAACTTATTTCTATTAGATATTAAAGTTTATTAACCCTTAAAACTGTGTCACTTCTTTCAGATGAGCTATAATTAAACTTTAAATAAATTTAAAAAAATAGTAATTATATGAAGTTTAATAAAATAAAATAAACAACTTGGTATTAGGGTGCACCTTATATTGCTTAAGTGCGAAAGAATTAAATTACTTAAATTAATTTACTCAAATGTATTTAAAAGAAAACTAAAGTAGCTTTATTTTAAGTCACCAACATTAAAAATCCATGAAGCAGTTTTGGAGTTATTGCAGTGTTTCCCCGAAAATTTGTGTCCTTAACGAAACGCCTAAGGATATGCAGCAAAAAAATGTTCTTAAGGATAAGCAAATTTCAAAGTAAGAGATGATTTACAATTCTATGGCCTGTAAGTACGAAATAGTTAAAATAAAGACCTTTTTTTGAAAGTGGATTAAGTCCATTTTTTTTAAATTGAGATATAAAGCGTTTTACGTTTTAGTGTTTTTAAAAATATAGGTGACCAATTTTAGTAAATTAAACCATAAGTTTTTAAATTTATAAAAACCATTTGGAAATGCGTTTTTTAGCGGGTTGAATGGACTTATACCACTTTAAAAACAAACATTTTAAAATATTAATTTTTTGAATAAAACAATAAAATTTAAATTTTTGGTTTTGTATGAACAATTTTTTTTTTATTCACTTTCAAAACAAAAAAATTTGTTTAAAAATATTTTGCCAAATATTTTTCGTAGCAAAATTCCTATAAAAAGTAAATTTTTGAAAAATTTCCTATAAAAAGTAAATTTTTGAAAAATTTCCTATAAAAAAGTTAATTTTTGAAAAATTTCCTATAAAAAAGTAAATTTTTGAAAAATTTCCTATAAAAAAGTAAATTTTTGAAAAATTTCCTATAAAAAAGTAAATTTTTAAAAAATTTCCTATAAAAAGGTAAATTTTTGAAAAATTTCCTATAAAAAGTAAATTTTTGAAAAATTTCCTATAAAAAGTAAATTTTTGAAAAATTTCCTATAAAAAGTAAATTTTTGAAAAATTTCCTATAAAAAGTAAATTTTTGAAAAATTTCCTATAAAAAGTAAATTTTTGAAAAATTTCCTATAAAAAGTAAATTTTTGAAAAATTTCCTATAAAAAGTAAATTTTTGAAAAATTTCCTATAAAAAATAAATTTTTGAAAAATTTCCTATAAAAAGTAAATTTTTGAAAAATTTCCTATAAAAAAGTAAATTTTTGAAAAATTTCCTATAAAAAAGTAAATTTTTGAAAAATTTCCTATAAAAAAGTAAATTTTTGAAAAATTTCTTATAAAAAAGTAAATTTTTGAAAAATTTCCTATAAAAAGTAAACTTTTTAGAAATTTCCTATAAAAAAGAAAATTTTTGAAAAATTTCCTATAAAAAGTAAATTTTTGAAAAATTTCCTATAAAAAGTAAATTTTTTAAAAATTTCCTATAAAAAGTAAATTTTTGAAAAATTTCCTATAAAACGTAAATTTTTGAAAAATTTCCTATAAAAAGTAAATTTTTGAAAAATTTCCTATAAAAAGTAAATTTTTGAAAAATTTCTTATAAAAAGTAAATTTTTGAAAAATTTCCTATAAAAAGTAAATTTTTGAAAAATTTCCTATAAAAAGTAAATTTTTGAAAAATTTCCTATAAAAAGTAAATTTTTGAAAAATTTCTTATAAAAAGTAAATTTTTGAAAAATTTCCTATAAAAAGTAAATTTTTGAAACATTTCCTATAAAAAGTAAATTTTTGAAAAATTTCTTATAAAAAAGTAAATTTTTGAAAAATTTCCTATAAAAAGTAAATTTTTGAAAAATTTCCTATAAAAAGTAAATTTTTGAAAAATTTCCTATAAAAAGTAAATTTTTGAAAAATTTCCTATAAAAAGTAAATTTTTGAAAAATTTCCTATAAAAAGTAAATTTTTGAAAAATTTCCTATAAAAAGTAAATTTTTGAAAAATTTCCTATAAAAAGTAAATTTTTGAAAAATTTCCTATAAAAAGTAAACTTTTGAAAAATTTCCTATAAAAAGTAAATTTTTGAAAAATTTCCTATAAAAAGTAAATTTTTGAAAAATTTCCTATAAAAAGTAAATTTTGGAAAAATTTCCTATAAAAAGTAAATTTTGGAAAAATTTCCTATAAAAAGTAAATTTTGGAAAAATTTCCTATAAAAAGTAAATTTTTGAAAAATTTCCTATAAAAAGTAAATTTTTGAAAAATTTCCTATAAAAAGTAAATTTTTGAAAAATTTCCTATAAAAAGTAAACTTTTGAAAAATTTCCTATAAAAAGTAAATTTTTGAAAAATTTCCTATAAAAAGTAAATTTTTGAAAAATTTCCTATAAAAAGTAAATTTTGGAAAAATTTCCTATAAAAAGTAAATTTTGGAAAAATTTCCTATAAAAAGTAAATTTTGGAAAAATTTCCTATAAAAAGTAAATTTTTGAAAAATTTCCTATAAAAAGTAAATTTTTGAAAAATTTTCTATAAAAAAGTAAATTTTTGAAAAATTTCCTATAAAAAAGTAAATTTTTGAAAAATTTCCTATAAAAAGTAAATTTTTGAAAAATTTCCTATAAAAAGTAAATTTTTGAAAAATTTCCTATAAAACGTAAATTTTTGAAAAATTTCCTATAAAAAGTAAATTTTAGAAAAATTTCCTATAAAAAGTAAATTTTTGAAAAATTTGCTATAAAAAGTAAATTTTTGAAAAATTTGCTATAAAAAGTAAATTTTTGAAAAATTTGCTATAAAAAGTAAATTTTTGAAAAATTTGCTATAAAAAGGAAATTTTTGAAAAATTTCCTATAAAAAAGTAAATTTTTGAAAAATTTCCTAAAAAAAGTAAATTTTTGAAAAATTTCCTAAAAAAAGTAAATTTTTGAAAAATTTTCTATAAAAAGTAAATTTTTGAAAAATTTCCTATAAAAAGTAAATTTTTGAAAAATTTCCTATAAAAAGTAAATTTTTGAAAAATTTCCTATAAAAGGTAAATTTTTGAAAAATTTCCTATAAAAAGTAAATTTTTCAAAAAACTTCATATAAAAAGTAAATTTTTGGAAAACTTCATATAAAAAGTAAATTTTTGAAAAAGGTGCATCCTACACGGTATATAAAAGTAAAACTGCCAAATGTACATATTATTTAAATCACGCACTGTGTGTTCTTAATTTGTTAAAACCATAAAAATTTTATTAATAATTTATGTACTGGGAGTAAGTTTTCTACCAACAATTATTTATACACAGTCCAAGAATAAAACCATAAAACCGCAAAAAGAAAAATAAATATAAATTCCTAAAATATGAACATGGCCAGGAGGTATGTGGCAATAACAAGTGACTACAAGTGGGTAAATTCATAAGGAGTTCAAAATAGGGGTGAAATCAGTCTATGGGAAAAACTGAAAATTAAATGCTTAGCTTTCAACAAATTTAGTAACAAAGAACGTTATTCGTATTTTAGTCTGGGTTTTTGGTTGAATCAACCCTCGTTCTTTTACCATTAAACCAAAAAACCAGTCAGTCATTCATAAAACAAATAAAATTTGTATAGAGTAATTCAAGCTAAGCAAAAAATACAGTATCCGTTACAGAATTATTATTTAATGGTATTAAACGAACTCAAATATACGAGAAATTGTAGAAATTGTATGTAAATATAACCCTGCAGTTAAAAAGTGAACAAAATACTCCCTCCCTGGTTATCATTTCGACTACTAATCATAATATATAATACTCTGGCTGGGTTCGAGCTCCAGTCATAAACCGTTGGGCGGATTTAAAAAAAATGTATGTGGATATATCAGAAGTGTTGGAGAGCTTATGTTTTGAACCTGGAAAGCCTAAATATTCGAATTTTAAAAATTAACCCACATTTCCCCTCATTTTGGTACTACTTGGCTATTTGAACTACTTTTGAATAGAACAAATATGATTGAAGTAAAATACAAACTCATATTTATTTATTGTATTATGAGAACTAGGTCATAAGGATGTTTTATGAATAATAAAACCGGTAATATTTAATAATATCGACATGAATGTAATGTAAACGTAAGTTTAACATAAATATAACTACATATACTTCATTCTATACATGAAGACCTACACAATTTACATGTAAAATATGAGTAGAATATAAGTATATTCAAAAATGAACATGTGTAAGTAGTCAAGATATTTCAACTGATAACAATGTATGAATATGGCTTTTTGGATAATTTTTTATACATACGTTACAACATATGTTTACTTCAAATGCGAAGTTCCAAGAGATTGAAAAATATTTTTTCTATTGCTTTTTTGTTATTAATCTAATTGTAATATAACATACAAATATTTGTAGTCATTTTTTATTATTTATATTCAATTTCTTCCCTTTTGCACTTGAGCTGACGATGTTTAAAACTAAACTAAACTCTGCAGAAATAAATCCTTTATTGTTTTAGTTAATTACAAAAGCAGACTGAGGCTCGTCATATGTAGATACTATTAAATAATTATCTATTAATATCTATATTGTAGATATCAATAAGCATGTAAAATTTATTTATTTATTTTATTTATTTTAAAAAGGAACAAATATTATTATTTTGCAAAGAAAAGTTTCTATGACTTCGAAAAGCAGTAATTTTTCGTTTTGTTGTTTTACTAAAAATTTTAAATTACTTATATTAAAAATTTTGAATTTGTACTAAATTAAATTTTACTATATTTTCTATAACTTCGAAAAGCAGTAATTCTTCGACCTTGAATTGATTGTTTTACTAAAAATTTTAAATTACTTATATTAAAAATTTTAAATTTGTACTAAATTAAATTTTACTAAAAATTTGAAATTTTAATAAAAATTTGAAATTTTACTAAAAATTTGTAATTTTATTAAAAATTTCAAATATTACTAAAAATTTGAAATTTTATTAAAATTTAAAATTTTACGAAAAATTTTAAATTTTACTAAAAATTTTAAATTTTACTAAAAATTTCAAATATTATTATAAATTTGAAATTTTACTCAAAATTTGAAATTTTATTATAAAGTTGAAATTTTACTTAATATTTGAAATTTTACTAAAAATTTGAAATTTTACTAAAAATTTTAAATTTGACTAAAAATTTTAAATTTTACTAAAAATTTTAAACTTGACTTAAAATTTGAAATTTTACTAAAAATTTTAAATTTGACTTAAAATTTGAAATTTTACTTAAAATTTGAAATTTTACTAAAAATTTGAAATTTTATTTAAAATTTGAAATTTTATTTAAAATTTTAAATTTTATTTAAAATTTGAAATTTTATTTAAAATTTGAAATTTTAATAAAAACTTTAAATATTAAATAATAAAAATTTGACAAATTTACTTAAAATTTGAAATATTACTAAAAATTTTAAATTTTACTGAAAATTTAAATTTTATTAAAATTTTTAAATATTATTTAAAATTTTAAATAGTATTCAAAATTTAAAATTTTACTAAAAATTTAAAATATAACTAAATATTTAAAATTTTACTAAAAGTTAAAAATTTTACTGAAAATTTAAAATATTACAAAAAATTTTAATTTTATATAAAGTTGTAAGTTTTATTAAAAATATAGATCTTAAAATTTTACAAAAATTTAAAATTTTACAAAAAATTTTAAGTTTATTTAAAATTTTAAGTTTTATTAAAAATTTGAATATTAAAAATATAAAACTTAAAATTTTACGAAAATTTAAAATTAAAAAAAAAAATTAAATTTTATTAACTAAAATTTTATAATTTTAATAAAAATGTATAATATTACTACAAATTTTAAATTTTACTTAATTCAAAAATATTTGAAATTTTTCTCAAAATTTGAATTTTTAGTAAAAATTTGAAATTTTTCTCAAAATTTGAATTTTTAGTAAAAATTTGAAATTTTACAAAAAATTTAATATATTACTAAAAATTTAAATTTTATTAAAAATTTGAAATTTTATAAAAAATTTAAAATTTTATAAAAAATTTTATTTAACTTGAAATTTTATTAAAAATTAAAAATTTTAAATCTTATTTAATATTTGAAATTTTACTAAAAATTTGAAATTTTATTAAAAATTTAAAATTTTACTAAAAATTTGAAATTTTACTAAAAATTTGAAATTTTACTAAAAATTTGAAATTTTACTAAAAATTTGAAATTTTACTAAAAATTTGAAATTTTACTAAAAATTTAAAATATTATTAAAAATTTTAAATATTACTAAAAATTTGAAATTTTACTAAAAATTTGAAATTTTACTAAAAATTTGAAATTTTACTAAAAATTTAAAATATTATTAAAAATTTTAAATATTACTAAAAATTTGAATTTTTAGTAAAAATTTGAAATTTTACAAAAAATTTAATATATTACTAAAAATTTAAATTTTATTAAAAATTTGAAATTTTATAAAAAATTTAAAATTTTATAAAAAATTTTATTTAACTTGAAATTTTATTAAAAATTAAAAATTTTAAATCTTATTTAATATTTGAAATTTTACTAAAAATTTGAAATTTTATTAAAAATTTAAAATTTTACTAAAAATTTGAAATTTTACTAAAAATTTGAAATTTTACTAAAAATTTGAAATTTTACTAAAAATTTGAAATTTTACTAAAAATTTGAAATTTTACTAAAAATTTGAAATTTTACTAAAAATTTGAAATTTTACTAAAAATTTAAAATTTTACTAAAAATTTGAAATTTAACTAAAAATTTGAAATTTTACTAAAAATTTGAAATTTTACTAAAAATTTGAAATTTTACTAAAAAATTTGAAATTTTACTAAAAATTTGAAATTTTACTAAAAATTTGAAATTTTACTAAAAATTTGAAATTTTACTAAAAATTTGAAATTTTACTAAAAATTTAAAATATTATTAAAAATTTTAAATATTACTAAAAATTTGAAATTTTACTAAAAATTTGAAATTTTACTATAAATTTGAAATTTTATTAAAAATTTAAAATATTACTAAAAAATTGAAATTTTATTAAAATCTAATTTTTTTTTTATTTAATATTTGAAATTTTACTAAAAATTTGAAATTTTACTAAAAATTTAAAATTTTACTAAAAATTTGAAATTTTACTAAAAATTTGAAATTTTATTATAAATTTGAAATTTTTACTTAATATTTAAAATTTTACTAAAAATTTGATATATTATTATAAATTTGAAATTTAACTTAAATTTTGACATTTTACTTAAAATTTGAAATATTACTAAAAATTTGAAATTTTACTGAAAATTTAAATTTTACTAAAATTTTTAAATATTATTCAAAATTTTAAATAGTATTCAAAATTTAAAATTTTACTAAAAATGTAAAATTTAATTATAGATTTAAAATTGTACTAAAAGTTAAAAATTTTACTGAAAACTTAAAATTATACAAAAAATTTTAAGTTTATTTAAAATTTTAAGTTTTATTAAAAATTTGAAAATTAAAAATATAAAACTTCAAATTTTACAAAAATTTAAAATTTAAAAAAAATTTTAAATTGTATTTAAAATTTAAAATTTTATTAACTAAAATTTTATAATTTTAATAAAAATGTATAATATTACTACAAATTTGAAATTTTACTAAATTCAAAAATATTTGAAATTTTGCTAAAAATTTGAAATTTTTCTTAAAATTTGAAATTTTTTTCAAAATTTGAAATTTTTCTCAAAATTTGAAATTTTTCTCAAAATTCGAATTTTTAGTAAAAATTTGAAATTTTACAATAAATTCAATATTACTAAAAATTAAATTTTATTAAAATTTTGAAATTTTATAAAAAAAATAAAATTTTATAAAAAATTTGAAATTTTGCTAAAAAATTTTAAATTTTATTAAAAATTTTAAATTTTATTAAAAATTAAAAATTTTACTAAAAATTTTAAATTTTACTTAATATTTGAAATTTTACTAAAAATTTGAAATTTTCCAAAAAATTTTAAATTTCATTAAAAATTTGAATTTTATTAAAAATTAAAAATTTTACTAAAAATTTGAAATTTTACTAAAAATTTGAAATTTTACTAAAAATTTGAAATTTTACTTAATATTTGAAATTTTACTAAAAATTTTATTGTAAATTTATTAAAAATTTGAAATTTTATTAAAAATTTTCAATTTAATTAAAAATATGAAATTGTATTAAAATTTGAAATTTTACTAAAAATTTTGAATTTTTCTAAAAATTTTAAATTTAGTTTTTTATCAAAAAATTTTTAATTTTACTAAAAACAAAAATTTTTACTAAAAATTTAAAATTTTACTAAAAACTTTAAAATTTTCTAAAATTTTAATAAATAATTGAATTTTTAGCGAAAAATTTAATATTTTACCAAGTATTTAAATAAACTGAAATTTTACTTAATATTTGATATTTTATTAAAAATTTGATATTTTACTAAAAATTTGAAATTTTATTAAATATTTGAAATTTTATTAAAATTTGAAATTTTATTAAAATTTGAAATTTTACTAAAAATTTTAAATTTAGATTTTTATCAAAAAATTTTTAATTTTACTAAAAACAAAAATTTTTACTAAAAATTTAAAATTTTACTAAAAACTTTAAAATTTTCTAAAATTTTAATAAATAATTGAATTTTTAGCAAAAAATTTAATATTTTACCAAGTATTTAAATAAACTGAAATTTTACTTAATATTTGATATTTTGCTAAAAATTTGATATTTTACTAAAAATTTGAAATTTTATTAAATATTTGAAATTTTATTAAAATTTGAAATTTTATTAAAAATTTTGAATTTTTCTAAAAATTTTAAATTTAGTTTCAAAAAATTTTTGATTTTACTAAAAACAAACATTTTTAAAATTTTAAATTTTACCAAGTATTTAATAAAAACTGAAATTTTACTTAATATTTGATATTTTACTAAAAATTTGAAATTTTATTAAAAATTTTCAATATTATTAAAAATTTGAAATTTTATTAAAATTTGAAATTTTATTAAAATTTGAAATTTTACTAAAAATTTTAAATTTTTCTAAAAATTTTAAATTTAGTTTTTTATCAAAAAATTTTTAATTTTACTAAAAACAAAAATTTTTACTAAAAATATAAAATTTTACTAAAAACTCTAAAATTTTCTAAAATTTTAATAAAAAATTGAATTTTTAACAATAAAATTAAATATTTTACCAAGAATTTAAATAAACTGAAAAATTTTAATTAAAAAAAAAAAATTACTAATAATTGTTTTTCACTTAAAATTTTATTAATAATTTTAATTTTACTTAAAATTTAATATTTTACTAAAAATTTTTAATTTTGCTAAAAATTTAATTTGTCTGTATTTCAAAAAAATATACTGAAATTTGTGGCCAAAACTCAATTCCGGAAAGTGAGACCTATGGAAGGTACCTAAAATAATTGACCGATTTTGAACATTTTAGATAGCAATGACTCAAAACAAATCTCCTGTGCCACATTTCATTAAATTATCTTTAGAATTGCAACCTTTACTTTGCTAACAAGCTTTGGGGGTCCAGCCAGCCGTCCAATTATTCTAAGTCTATTGGCTTACTTAAAAGTATACGTTACATATATCAGCACATACTTATAAAACCCTTTTCACCTAAGGTATACTTTATTACTTGTTGTTTGTTAATTTTGTAAAAACTTCTATACCGATTTAAATTATTAATGGGGTATTATAATGTTCATTTAAGGAAGTTATTTTTACCATATCCAACAGAAGAAAATCCTAACAATAATTATCATAAAATTTATTAAGAACATATTAGTTTCTTATAAGTATATGTTTAGTATAGAAATAATAAATAAAGTCAAGGTCTTATAATAATTTAATATTATTAGGTACTATACGCATATGTATATTCATTCTATTATTTATATTGATTAACCTTTTAATGCCCAATTTCTTTTGTCTACAACTTTTTGGCTTTTTTATACCATACACTAGCATAGATAGAAAAGATATCGATGATATGTGTAATACAAAGAAGAACTGGTCAAACACCATCAGAATCACTTCCTGATTCTATTTAATGATGCTTTTCCATTTGGTTGTTCATGTTATAAGATGAAGTTTATCACAAACATTTCATAGCTATTGAAATTGGTATAAATTGGTTTAATATTTCGGGTAGGTACTTCGCGAAATTAAAATTTTAGACACACACATTTAGTTTTAATAAGATAAGAGTCTCTGGACTTTGGATTATATCAATATTTGAACATAATTCCCATGATAACCCATCCCGAAAGACACTTAAACATCACAAGAATTCAAGAAACGGTTGTAAGTCTCAAAAAAAAAACAAGTAAAAAAGTGCTATAGTCGGTCAAGCCCGACCATACGATACCCTTCAGCACTAAGGTCAAAGGTGTTCTTTTTCTCGTATAAAGACAAATATTTGTTAAATTTTGCCATCATACAAACATTTTCTCAAAACTTATATTTAAGCTGTTTCCGTCATTTGAACTTATATGAGAGCTAAGGTCAAATGTGAACCGATTCTCTCGAAATTTGGCAAATTAATTACAGTTCTTACAAAAATTATGTTTGCAAGAAATAAACTTAAAATTCTAATTATTTTCAGATTTACGAGCGTTTTAGCGAGTTTTGTCTCAAAACGTACTAAGTTTTGACAGAAGTGTTTGTATGGGAGCTATGGTCAAATGTGGACCGATTTCAATAAAATTTGGTGCAGTGATTTTAGCTTACATAAGGAGAATTTGTTTTAAATTTTATGAAAAAATATTGATATTTGTGGCCAATATATCAATTCCGGGAAGTGGGTCCTATGGGAGGTACCATAAATAATAGAACGATTTTGACGAATTTCAATAGCGATGGTCCCATTATAAAAAAAAATGGTTTGTGCCAAATTTCACTAAATTATCTTTAGAATTGCGACTTGTACTTTGATTATATGGTTAACATAGACGGACGGCCTGACAGACAGACTTCGCTAAATCGACTCAGAAAGTGATTCTAAGCCTATTGGTATGCTAAAAGGTGGGTATAAGACAACTATTTCTATGCGTTACATATATCAGCACAAACTTATTATACCCTTTTCACCTATTGTAGTACTATAGTACTACATTGATATTTGTGGGTAAAACATCAATTCCGGCTAGTGGTACCTATGGGAGGTACAAGAAATAGCCTGTTCCCACTATCAAAAAAATTATCTGTGCTAAATTTTATAAAATTATATTTAGAATTGTGGCCTATACTTTGATTACAAGGTTTACATGAGGGTCTAGACGGACGGATAATGTCAGTCTATCCGTCCGTCGTTAAATCCGGCTCAAGGATTGATTTGCAATATTTCTATAAGTTACAGTACCTGGTTTTTGTGCAAATATTCAGTTAATTTCGAATTATTTTATTTATTTTTTCCGATCAACACATAGTTTGTATAGTTTACAGATTAACTCATTTTTAAAAATTTTGGAAATTGGTCATACCAACAGAAAGCTCCGTCGACTCATGCGCAACAACTTTGCTAAATATTGTAGCCTGATCAAATGCTCATGTGCAACAACTTTGCTAAAGATAATAGCATGATTAAATGTACATCCTTTGACTTTGTGTAATTTTCAGTAGCGCCACCTGTCGGAAATTATTCACACCAACTAAAAAACCTTTGCCGGCTCATGCGCTACAACTTTGCTATAGATCATAGCATGATCAAATATACAGTTTACGATTTTATTAACTTTTAGTAATTTTCAGTGGCGCCACCTAACGGAAATTAGTCTTACTAACTTAAAAACCTTTGCCGGCTTATCCGCAACATCTTCGTTAAAGAGCATAATATGATCAAATTCACAGTTTACTATTATATAAAGAACATTCATACAAACATTCATTTGTTTAAAAGTTATAACATTACTCATTTTCCCCTTTTTTCCCACTACTTTCAAAAAGTTCCATATGCTTATTTGGTACTTCTTTGGTACCAATTGAATTCGGTACATTTTATTAAAACGCAGTTAACATAATTCCTATTCATATTACTTTTGAGATGTTAAGTTATCATTTTATCCCTTTTTTACCCATTTTGGCTCCAAAATCAAAAAAGTACTAAGTACGTGTTCAATATTTCTTTCACATCTATTGACTGCAGTACAAAGTTCCTTTCTATATTCTTTGGTTTAAAATACAAGAGTGGGTTAAAAAAGTACCAAAAAAACTATTTTCACACCCTATCGGACAGAGTTTCAAAAAAGTACTAAACACCTGTCCGCTTATTTTCATAGCTGTTTAAAACGTAATTTTAATTTTGTTTCTATACCTATTACTTTAGGAGATATAGCGTTTTCGATTTTTTCCCCTTTTTACCCATTTTTACCCTCTTAGAAGCAAAGGTTCCAAAAGTCCCTTCTTCTTCGACCCATACATCAAAAAAGTTACCCACTGTCCAAATTTTATCAAAATATATATATATATAGATAGTACCTGGTTGACCGAGCCTTGCTCGGAGCTTTATGATACGGATTTTAAATACTAAAATAAATTTAGAGGAAAGACATTGTACAAATATTCAGTTAATTTTGACTTATTTTATTTATTTTAACTTTTATTTAGTTTAACTCATTTAAATAATTTTGGAAATTTATCATACGAACAGAAACCTCCGTCGACTCATGCGCAACAACTTTGCTAAAGATTATAGTCTTATGAAATGCACAGTTTACGATTTAATTCATTTTGAGTAGTTTTCAGTGGCGCCACCTGAAGTTGTTGATACCAACTAATAAACCTTCGTCTGCTTATGCGTAATTACTTTGCTTATGATTATAACATGATCAAATGCACAGTTTACGATTTAATTCACTTTGAGTAATTTTCTGTGGCGCCACCTGTCGGACTTTGCTCATTCCATTTCATAAACCTTCGTTGGCTTATCCGCAACAACTTTGATGAAGATTACTCGAAGTCAATTTAATCGTAAGCTGTACACTTAAAGCTTACGATTAAATTGACTTCGAGTAAATTTCAGTGGCGCCACCTATCGAAATTTCTCCATACCAACTTAAAAACCTTCGCCGGCTTATCCGCAACATCTTCGCTAAAGAGCATAACATGATCAAATTCACAGTTTACTATTCTATAAAGAACATACATACAGACAAACATTCATTTGCTTAAAAGGTATAACATTACTAATTTGTTCCCCTTTTATCCCCTTATTTCAAAAAGTTCCATATGCATATTTGGTACTTTGGTACTAATACGGAATTGAATTCCGTATATTTTATTAAAACGCAGTTAACATAATGTGCCTATTCATATCAATTTTTGAGAAGTTAAATTATCTTTTTATCCCTTTTGGCCCCAAAACCAAAAAAGGACCAAATTCGTGTTTAATATTTCTTTCACATCTATTGACTGCAGTAAAAAGTTTCTTTCTATATTCTTTAATTTAAAATATAAGAGTGGGTTAAAAAAGTTCCAAAAAAACTATTTTCACCCTTTTTTACCCCCTATCGGACATATTTAAAAAAAAGTACCAAACACCTGTCCGCTTATTTTCATAGCTGTTTAAAACGTAATTTTAATTTTGTTTCTATACCTATTACTTGAGGAGATATAGTGTTTTCGATTTTTTCCCTCTTTATCCGTTTTTACCCTCTTAGAGGCAAAGGTTCCAAAAGTCCCTTCTTCTTCGACCTATACATCAAAAAAGTTACCCACTGTCCAAATTTTATCAAAACCGTTAGAGCCGTTTTCGAGATCGCCATTCTATATATATATATATATATATATATATTTACATACAATTATTGCTCGTTTAAGAATATAAGATAAGATACAGCATCACTATAAGTGTGTGGTAACCCTTTGTATACCCTTTTCACCTATGATGGTAAAGGGTATACAAATTGAACAAAATTTAAGCAACACATATCGTAAGCATTAAAAAAAGCTTTTTAGTTTATTGACTATTGGTCCAGATTTGACCTCATTGGTGTAAATGTTATCATATAAACCGACTTTAGTTGTTTAATACAAGTTTATTTAAACATTAGTTTAATATTTAGTTAGAAAAGTATTGAAAACCGAAATTTGTGACAGAATTTGTTCAAAGGAATCTTTAGTCATAAATGGGCATGATAGGGTTAAAAGAAATTTTGTAGGAGTGGTAATAACATTTCTAATTTATTGAAATAAATAACATATACTTAGTAGTGTTAATAAAGATATTAACTGAAAAAGAAAACTTTACACGAATTAGGAAATAATAAATCAAAAATATTGCTTTTTGCGAACACCTACATTTACTTCGATATTTTGAAAAGTGATTAAAATATTTCTATTTTAGTACATGAAATTCACTAACGGAAATCACCATTACCCTTAGATGTATAAATTCAATATATAACACAGGGCAACAGCAAAAATATGATCGAGTAACCACTATATACATTAGATGTATCATGGCAACCTTAGTACAAAAATGGTAAAATTTTTAAATTCTATGGATATGTTTTTTTTTTTATTTTTTTTTTAAATTCCAATTTTTTAGACACTTTTTCACATAATTAATGATAACTCAGAAACTAATAATCGGATATTATTCAAATAAAATCAGAAAAAATAAAATTTATATAGCCTTTGATTCATCTATATATCGCGTTTCAATCGGATCAATAGTATCAGAGTTATAAAAAAAATTAAGAAAAAAATATATTTTTTATGTAAAATTGGCAAACATTTTTGTTTTAAAAAAATCATGAAAAATATAAAATGGCAAAAAACTTGCAGATTTATTATTTTATCGCATAGCGACATATAATAGCAACAAAATGAGATATCGACCATAAAAATCGATTGATTATGAATGAATTCACTCATTTTCACAAAATTTTATATTTTTGCTTGATATACGTATACAGGGTTTTTCAAATGTGTGAAAAAAATAGATTTTAGAATTTCGGATTATTATGAGATTTGGTGAGGAACTTTCACCCACAAAATTTTAGCCAAATTGGACAACGCTGTCGCCCAGGTCCTAAAGCTGACAAATCAAGTTCATATCGGAAAAATTTTATAATCTTTAAGTTTTTGCAAAATTAACGCTATTTATTAACCCTCTTGCGAAAAAGTGGAACCTGGTTCTTAGGGCAAACACAATGAGGTTTCCAATAAGCTACATATCTACATATATTTTTCGATTTAAACGCTATTTTTCAGATTTGGGGCCTATGCGCTACGTGTTAACGTTGTCCAATTCGACTAAAATTTTGTGGGTGGAAGTTTCTCACCAAATCTCACAATAATCCGACATGCACCCCTTGAAATTGCAAAATTTATTTTTTTCATAAAAAACCCGCTATAATGCGTATATCAAGCAAAAAACTAAAATTTTGTGAAAATGAGCGAAATCACTAAATTGTGAATAAATTCGAAAAAAATCAATCAAATTTTTATGGTCGATATCTCATTTTGTTGCTATTATATGTAGCTATGCGATAAAATAATAAATCTGGAAGTTTTTTTGCAGTTTTCGATTTTTCATGATTTTTTTAAAACGAACATTTTTGCCATTTTTACTTAAAAATTATATTTTTTTCTTAAGTTTATATATAACTCCGATACTATTGATCCGATTGAAACGCGATATATAGACGAATTAAATGCTATGTAAATCTTAATTTGTCTGATTTTATTTTAATAATATCGGACTAGTAGTTTTTGAGTTATCATTAATTATTTGAAGAAACGTCTAAAAAAAATTGCAATTAAAATAAAAAAAAAAAACATTTTTTTTAAATCTATCCATAGAATTTAAAAATTTTACCATTTTTGTACAAAGGTAGTCATGATACATCAAAATTGTATAGTGGTTTTAAAAGCACATGAAATTTTTTTTATTTTGTTGTGCTGTGTAATTTCACTTACCCCCGAACGTAAATCCAATATTGTATCATCATCCACAATACCCAATTCCTCCCATGTTCGAGGTTGCGGAGGTGGTGCGGGACTTTGTATCATTTTCCCCTGTTGCTCTAACCACAGAGGCTGAGCAACATTCGGAGATGGGGTATTTAAATCTTCGGCTTTCAGACTAGCTCTACGGGTAATTAAAGCACGATTGGGTGAAGGATCCCTTTGTAAGTTATGTAAAACCTCTATTTCTTTATGAACTGTCTTGGGGCTGATAATATCCACTGGACTTATACTCAAGCGTCTAAAAGGTGATTTGGGAGAATCTTTAGGAGATTTTCCGGGAGACTTGGGTGAATTGGTATGGGAAGATACTGCCGGGGAAGGAGTTTTTGGTGAAGTTAAGGAAGATTTGGGTGTACTACCCGATTTGGGGCGTGTTAAAGGTTTAGTGTTATCGTTGGGTATATCCAAAGTCAAAATGGAAGTTTTACTTGTTTCTAAAGAAGTTGTGGGTGGAGACTGTAAAACAAAAGTGGGTTGATTGTCTGGTGAGGCATCATTTGGTTCGGTTTGATTAAATAAATGTTGAAGATTTTGCATTTGATTTTGTTGTTGCTGCTGCTGCTTATCGGGATGATTGCTATTGGTGGTGGTTGTGGAATTTGCATCACTATCAGGCGTGCGCATTTTTACAACCTCACCACCAAATGTCACCCTTTTAGGGGTGCGTGAGGGTGTCGAAGGTGTTACAAGGGTGGTATAATATTCTTGCTGAGCTTTCTCTTCCTCCATATCATCAGAATCACTTAAGAGTTTTACCATTGACGTGGTGGAATCACGTAAACTTTTAGCACTTGCCAAACGACCACAAATTACCTCATCATCCAAACTGTTGGGACATGTTTCACCTAAAGATTTATGACATGTTTCCGCTTCTACCAAACAAACGTCATCATCCTTTGCCTCTAGAATACGCATTGTCAAGGTATCGTCATTAATTTTTATTTCAGTTTCCATTATAACCTTAGCCGGACAAGCCAAAACAGTGTCGTTGGAACATTGCTCCGATAGTTTGAGCTCCTCTTCCTCTTCGGAAGAACGCCAGCAATTGGCAAGTTTGGAGGGTTTGCTGGCAGCCATTAAACGCCAGGTATTGGTATTGGATTCAGAGTTTATAAAATTGACTTGTGTGGGTTGTATTAAGCCCTCCTCCTGCTCGGATAAGCCATAGACATTACATAACAAATCAAATTCCCTATAGGCTCCATGAGACATATATTTCATAAACTCAGCTTCACCTATTAGTTCACGCATTTTCCTAAGAACTTTTAAGGTAATTTCCTGATGTGTTACCTGACCCATTTTTTGCACCAACATATCAATGGTTGTCCTTAAAATGTAATGACTTTTAGGAGAATGTAAAGTTGACTGAACCAAAGCAGGCAATGATAGCATCACTCCACAGGTTAAACGACCACCAAAAGGTTCATTGGTTATCTTTTGATTAAGACCTATATCCAAAATCTGCAGCATTATAGTCTCAGGCATGGCTGTTTCCGACAAATAAACTCTCAAACAATCTAGAGCTCCCTTCCTTACAGTGGGAGCCTGGTGTCCTAGGTTTTCCACCAGTTGTCCAATAAGAGGTTCCATATAATAATCTGCCTTAGACTTCATTACCACCAAGACATCCACAAAAACTCGTAAAGCATGTTGACGCACTTGCCATTCTGGATCTTTGAGACGTTCCAAGAATTCATTAAACATTATACGAGGACAGGTGGTCTCTGGTAGTTTACGGGTTCTTAAGATATGCTCCCACAAGGGAGTCAGTTGTATATTGGTATTAGAAGTTGAGCCAGCTCTATTGGAGGCTGGTGGTAGACCAGCAGAATTACGCATTTTGTTTTTTGAAGTTGGTGCCAAATTGATGTGAAAATTGTCTTATTATTGAAATGAAGTTGCTTTTTAATACGATTTGCAAAATTTTCATGAGTAACTATTTTTTTTAGTAACTCAAGTATTCGATTTTTTGTTCTTGTTGTTGCTATTTTAAGAAATAACCCTTAACGGTTAATAGTTTCCTTAAACTTCAACCTTATTTCGCAATGGCCTTCTTAGGCCATAACACTAACACTCACACACATATATAAATACTTTCACATTTTAGTAAATATGGTAAAAGATTTGAATAAACTTTTCAAAGAACCTAATTTAGCAAATTTAAAAGTTAGACTTTAATAAAATTTATTCCATTTATTTTTTTAAGTCAAATTGAACTTTATTTGTTTCCTTATATTTTTATTTTTCCACTAGTTATTTTTTTCAACCACCGCTAGTTTTTGTTATTTAACCGCTATTTTCACTTCAAAATTCTCCATATGACTGAAAGGTTTACGGTTAAGCACTTGCTTTTTGTTCCATATCCTAACAGCTGAGTGTGAGAACCAACAGTTTCAGCTGACCATTCAAAATGTTAAAGGAATAAGGGATATTTTCGGCATTGCCAGAAGAAAGCAAATGTCCGGCTTTTTGAAGTGTTTTAAATAAAATCCACAACAAGTTTTCAAAACATAAAAGACCTTAAGGAATATTCCGAATAAAATATGCATTTAATATTTTAAAATTGGCTATATATAGGAAATTTTTCGACAATTTACTATTTATAGGAAATTTTTCGAAAATTGACTATTTATAGGAAATTTTTCGAAAATTGACTATTTATAGGAAATTTTTCGAAAAATGACTATTTATAGGAAATTTTTCGAAAATTGACTATTTATAGGAAATTTTCCGAAAATTGACTATTTATAGGAAATTTTTCGAAAATTAACTATTTATAGGAAATTATTCGAAAATTGACTATTTATAGGAAATTTTTCGAAAATTGACTATTTATAGGAAATTTTTCGAAAATTGACTATTTATAGGAAATTTTTCGAAAATTGACTATTTATAGGAAATTTTTCGAAAATTGACTATTTATAGGAAATTTTTCGAAAATTGACTATTTATAGGAAATTTTTCGAAAATTGACTATTTATAGGAAATTATTCGAAAATTGACTATTTATAGGAAATTTTTCGAAAATTGACTATTTATAGGAAATTTTTCGAAAATTGACTATTTATAGGAAATTTTTCGAAAATTGACTATTTATAGGAAATTTTTCGAAAATTGACTATTTATAGGAAATTTTTCGAAAATTGACTATTTATAGGAAATTTTTCGAAAATTGACTATTTATAGGAAATTTTTCGAAAATTGACTATTTATAGGAAATTTTTCGAAAATTGACTATTCATAGGAAATTTTTCGAAAATTGACTATTTATAGGAAATTTTTCGAAAATTGACTATTTATAGGAAATTTTTTGAAAATTGACTATTTATAGGAAATTTTTCGAAAATTGATTATTTATAGGAAATTTTTCGAAAATTGATTATTTATAGGAAATTTTTCGAAAATTGATTATTTATAGGAAATTTTTCGAAAATTGATTATTTATAGGAAATTTTTCGAACATTGACTACTTATAGGAAATTTTTCAAACATTAACTACTTATAGGAAATTTTTCGAAAATTGACTATTTATAGGAAATTTTTCGAAAATTAACTATTTATAGGAAATTATTCGAAAATTGACTATTTATAGGAAATTTTTCGAAAATTGACTATTTATAGGAAATTTTTCGAAAATTGACTATTTATAGGAAATTTTTCGAAAATTTATTATTTATAGGAAATTTTTCGAAAATTGACTATTTATAGGAAATTTTTCGAAAATTGACTATTTATGGGAAATTTTTCAAAATTGAAGAAGAAATTTTTCGAAAATAGACCTTGTAGAGGAAATTTTTTGAAAATTGTCTTTGTAAAGGAAATTTTTCGAAAATTGACTATTTATAGGAAATTTTTTGAAAATTGACTATTTAAAGGAAATTTTTTGAAAATTGACTATTTATAGGAAATTTTTTGAAAATTGACTATTTATAGGAAATTTTTTGAAAATTGACTATTTTTTAGGAAATATTTCGAAAACTGACTATTTATAGGAAATTTTTGCAAATTGACGATTTCGAAAATTGACTATTTATAGAAAATTTTTCGAAAATTGACTGTTTAAAGGAAATTATTCGAAAATTGACTATTTATAGGAAATTTTTCGAAAATTGACTGTTTAAAGGAAATTATTCGAAAATTGACTATTTATAGGAAATTTTTCGAAAATTGACTGTTTAAAGGAAATTATTCGAAAATTGACTATTTATAGGAAATTTTTTGAAAATTGACTATTTAAAGGAAATTTTTCATCAAAAATTTTTCTATAGAAGATTTGAAAATTTGTTGATATAAAAGTATTTTTATCGAAAATTTTTACAGAATTTACTATTTATAGGAAATTTTTCGAGGATTGACTATTTATAGGAAATTTTTCGAAAATTTACTATTTATAGGAAATTTTTTGAAAATTGACTATTTAAAGGAAATTTTTCTAGAGAAAATTTGAAATTTTTTTGATATAAAAATATTTTAATCGAAAATTTTTACAGAAAAATTTTCTATAAAATATAATTATGATCGAGCAATATTTTAAAGAAAATAATTTTTATTAAAAATTGTTCTATAAAAAATTTTTTAGATCGAAAATATCAAAAAAATCTAAAATTGTTTAATGTTAGAATTTATTTCTGTTTTGAAAAATATTCACAATATTTACAAAAATATTGTCATTGTTTACAAAAGTAATAGTGTCGTGGTAACAATATTCGAGATTATATTTCTTGTTTTTGGCCTATTATGTTTTTGTCATGTCTTTAACAAAGCGGCATCAACCAACTCTATTATCATCCAAATTCCAACTGAATGATTTTAATATTTATTTTCACGAGTTTTATTTATGATCGTGGTATTTACGAAAATTTAAAATATTCATCGGCTACTGGTGGTATGGGCTGCCTACTCCTGATCAGAGCTCTTATGCGTAATAAATGTTATTACGCATAGTCTTCTTGTGGCGGGAATTTTTAAAGTCACAGACTTTTTGACCAGACGTCGTATTTTCTTAAAAAAAAATTGAAACTAGGCTTTTTTTTAATTACTAAATAAATAATTTTAATTTTGGTTCCACAATTTTCAAATACAACTCTATTTTGCAATACTCTATTGTCTCACAAAATGTTTAGGGCATGCGCATGCCTCATAATTCGTTTTTATTTTGTTTTTCTTTTTTTGTTATCAGATTCCTTCAGTTCCATTGTAACCAATCCTGTTGCATTGTGTGTAGTTTCTTTTGTTTTGTTTATTCCAAACAAAACTGAAGTGTCAAAACTATTTTAGATTTTGTTATTTCTTTTAAAGTTTATTTTCTAACATTACATTACGTTACATTGCAACTGTCAAAAGTAAAGGTTGAACAGTTACAAATGGACATGTCGTTTTACTTCTAATGCACAATTTATTACACTTACACTCAAGCACACAAACATAAATACTTCTACATGTTCATTTAATATTTGTAAGAAAATTTGTTACCAAGTTTTTAGTTTCTTAACTTAAATGTGTCAGTTACAATAAGGTTAAGTTAGTTTTTCCTAAACATATTAAATTTAATAGAAAAGTTTACGAGTTACTGTCAAAAAGGCAACCGAGTGAGATGAGAGAATATTTAATACTTTTAGCGTGCGTTCTTGTATTTCGAAATGTTGCATGTTTTGTCAAAAGAAACTGTTTGTTTCGATTAAATTACATTTAAAGAAAAATCCACCAAAAAACTTATCAAATAGCCTAAGGCTAATATTTGTACTACTTGGTTTCGGATTTTTTTTTTTGAAATAAAATATTTAACTATGTCAATTAACTTTGAATTAGAAATTATTTAGTAGAAAATTTTATTTTACTTTAAGTGGAAAATCAAAATGTTTGTAATTGCTTAATGAGGCAGGGTAACAAATATTTCTTGGTACAAAAGATTTTGTTTTCTATAAAAAATTTTAATAACGAAAAGTTTTCTATAGAATTTTTATAATGAAAAATTTTCTTTAGAAAAATATTTTTAACAAAAAATTTTGTATAGAAAAATTTTTAAAACAAAGAATTTTGTATAAAAAAATTTTATAACAAAAAATTTTCTATGAAAATATTTTTATTACAAAAAAATTTCTATAGAAAAATTTTTTTTAACAATTAATTCTATAGAAAAAAATTTTTAACGAAAAATTTTCTATAGAAAAATTTTGTAGGGAAAAATTTTCTATAGAAAAAATTTTTTAAGGAAAAAGAAAAGTTTTCTATAGAAAAACTTTTATAACGAAAAGTTTTCTATAGAAAAAATTTTATAACGACAAATTTTTTAAACGAAAAATTTTTTATAGTAATTTTCAACGAACATTTTTTTTATAATTTTATTTTACGAAAAATTTTTCATAAAAAAAAATATTTTTAATAAAAAATTTTCTATAGAAACATTTTTTTTTTAATTTTTTCTAGAATTTTTTTTTTTAATTGTCCATTGAAATTTCGTTAAAAAAAATGTTCTATAGCAAAATTTTTTTAAAGAACAATTTTCTATAGAAAATTTTTTTCAACGAAAAATGTTCTATAGAAAAATTTTGTTAACGAGAAATTTTCTATAGAAAAATTTTCTGTAGAAAAATTTTTGTAACGAAAAATTTTCTATAGAAAAATTTTTTTAACGAAAAATTTTTTTAACGACATCTTTACTATAGAAAAATTTTTCTACCGAAAAATTTTCTATAGAAAAATTTTTCTACCGAAAAATTTTCTATACAAAAATTTTTCTACCGAAAAATTTTCTATAGAAAAATTTTTCTACCGAAAAATTTTCTATAGAAAAATTTTTCAACCGAAAAATTTTCTATAGAAAAATTTTTCTACCGAAAAATTTTCTATAGAAAAATTTTTCTACCGAAAAAATTTCTATTGAAAAATTTACCTACCGAAAAATTTTCTATAGAAAAATTTTTCTACTGAAAAATTTTTTATAGAAAATTTTTTTAACGAAAAATTTTCTATAGAAAATTTTTTTAACGAAAAATTTTCTACAGAAAATTTCTTTAACGAAAAATTTTCTAAAGAAAATTTCTTTAACGAAAAATTTTCTAAAGAAAATTTTTTTAACGAAAAATTTTCTAAAGAAAATTTTTTTAACGAAAAATTTTCTAAAGAAAATTTTTTTAACGAAAAATTTTCTAAAGAAAATTTTTTAACGAAAAATTTTCTATAGAAAATTTCTTTAATGAAAAATTTTCTATAGAAAATTTCTTTAACGAAAAATTTTCTATAGAAAATTTCTTTAACGAAAAATTTTCTGTAGAATTTCTTTAACAAAAATTTTCTGTAGAAAATTTCTTTAACGAAAAATTTTCTATTGAAAATTTTTTTAACGAAAAATTTTCTATAGACAATTTTTTTTAAGAAAAATTTTCTATAGAAAATTTTTTTAACGAAAAATTTTCTATAGAAAATTTTTTTAACGAAAAATTTTCTGTAGAATTTCTTTAACAAAAATTTTCTGTAGAAAATTTCTTTAACGAAAAATTTTCTATTGAAAATTTTTTTAACGAAAAATTTTCTATAGACAATTTTTTTTAAGAAAAATTTTCTATAGAAAATTTTTTAACGAAAAATTTTCTGTAGAACATTTTTTATATCGAAAAATTTTCTATAGAAAATTTTTTATATCGAAAAATTTTCTATAGAAAATTTTTTATATCAAAAAATTTTCTATAGAAAATTTTTTATATCGAAAAATTTTCTATAGAAAATTTTTTATATCAAAAAATTTTCAATAGAAAATGTTTTACATCGAAAAATTTCTTATATCGAAAAATTTTCTGTAGAAAATTTTTTATATCGACATCTTTACTATAGAAAAATTTTTCTACCGAAAAATTTTCTATAGAAAAATTTTTCTACCGAAAAATTTTCTATACAAAAATTTTTCTACCGAAAAATTTTCTATAGAAAAATTTTTCTACCGAAAAATTTTCTATAGAAAAATTTTTCAACCGAAAAATTTTCTATAGAAAAATTTTTCTACCGAAAAATTTTCTATAGAAAAATTTTTCTACCGAAAAAATTTCTATTGAAAAATTTACCTACCGAAAAATTTTCTATAGAAAAATTTTTCTACTGAAAAATTTTTTATAGAAAATTTTTTTAACGAAAAATTTTCTATAGAAAATTTTTTTAACGAAAAATTTTCTACAGAAAATTTCTTTAACGAAAAATTTTCTAAAGAAAATTTCTTTAACGAAAAATTTTCTAAAGAAAATTTTTTTAACGAAAAATTTTCTAAAGAAAATTTTTTTAACGAAAAATTTTCTAAAGAAAATTTTTTTAACGAAAAATTTTCTAAAGAAAATTTTTTAACGAAAAATTTTCTATAGAAAATTTCTTTAATGAAAAATTTTCTATAGAAAATTTCTTTAACGAAAAATTTTCTATAGAAAATTTCTTTAACGAAAAATTTTCTGTAGAATTTCTTTAACAAAAATTTTCTGTAGAAAATTTCTTTAACGAAAAATTTTCTATTGAAAATTTTTTTAACGAAAAATTTTCTATAGACAATTTTTTTTAAGAAAAATTTTCTATAGAAAATTTTTTTAACGAAAAATTTTCTATAGAAAATTTTTTTAACGAAAAATTTTCTGTAGAATTTCTTTAACAAAAATTTTCTGTAGAAAATTTCTTTAACGAAAAATTTTCTATTGAAAATTTTTTTAACGAAAAATTTTCTATAGACAATTTTTTTTAAGAAAAATTTTCTATAGAAAATTTTTTAACGAAAAATTTTCTGTAGAACATTTTTTATATCGAAAAATTTTCTATAGAAAATTTTTTATATCGAAAAATTTTCTATAGAAAATTTTTTATATCGAAAAATTTTCTATAGAAAATTTTTAACATCGAAAAATTTTCTATAGAAAATTTTTTATATCGAAAAATTTTCTATAGAAAATTTTTTATATCAAAAAATTTTCTATAGAAAATTTTTTATATCGAAAAATTTTCTATAGAAAATTTTTTATATCAAAAAATTTTCAATAGAAAATGTTTTACATCGAAAAATTTCTTATATCGAAAAATTTTCTGTAGAAAATTTTTTATATCGAAAAATTTTTTATAGAAAAATTTTTTATATAGAAAAATTTTTAAATAAAATTTTTAAATAAATAAATTTAAATAAATTTTTTATAGAAAAATTTTTTATATAGAAAAATTTTTTATATCAAAAAATTTTTTATGGAACGATTTTTTATAGAAAAATTTTTATAACAAAACATTTTCTAGAAAAAAAATTTGTATAACAGAATACGTCCCAAAATTAAGATTTAGACCAAAACAAATATTTTTGCATTGAATTGAATCATTTTACTTAATAGACTTTTAACCTCAGTGGAGTAAGTTATGATACGGTCAGGCTTGGCCGACTATATTTTTACATACATTACCTTAATAAATTTATTCTTTTATTTAAAAATCACACATTTAGAATTTATTTTTCACAAAAAATGTTTCTTTATTTTCTAGGTAATAAAAAAATAAAATTTGTTATCAGTTGATAGAGTGTCTATTACAAAACTAAAAACAAATTGTTTACTATTACAAAAATTCAAATTTTGTTTACACCAACAAAACTAAAAGTTTTTAAAACCTAAAGAAATTTGAATACAACAACTTAAGCAACTACGAAAGGAAAATGTCCGTTAAAGTTTAAAATTTACAAAGTTTTTGTTCTGAAACTAAAGACCATAAAGGGATAGAGGAAGGTAAAAGCTAAAAGGATAAGGAAACTTAAAGCTTTTTTCTTTAAATTAGATTTAAAATTTGTAAATATATATAAATATTATTAATAAAAGCTTACAGACTAAAGTTATGTTATATTAGATAAACCTTATGGCAAGATATTTAAAAATACAAAAATGAAAATGTACGTATTTATAATATGATTCGGAATTATTTATTCCTCTTTTGTTTATACAAAAATTAATATAGCACACAATTTGTTTAAGAATCTTATGTATTTTTTGTAATTAAATATTAAAATAACTTAATTTAGTATTAAATTAGTTATGCGATTTTTTACAGATTTTTCTTACTTAAATTAAAAAACAATTTTTATGAAAAAAAATTCTGGTAAAACTTATATAATTTTTTTTTTAAGTTTTAAGCACAAACCTTTTCAAATTGATTTTCTTTTCTGTGTTTTTTAGAAAAAAATTTATTCTTTTACAAAATTTTACATTAAATATATTGCTCCAGCTTTCCTGATTTATTATAATTTAGTATAATTTAATATGACCACTTTATTATATTAAAAATATTTTCACAAATTTGGAATCTAGTAATTTCTTTTTAATAAATTGGAACTGTAGTGCAATACACTTGAAGTAAGCTTTACAAAAATTCGTTTTTTTCCGTTTGGCCTGTTGCTTTGAAATATTGCTATATATAAGTTAGGACACAAACCTTGATACAAGGTGATTCATATACATTTATTTTCCTTTCTATCGTAATCTTTAAATCCTTTGTTTTCTTTAACTACAACTAAAATGACTTAATTTTATTTTCTTACTTAAAAATACTTTATCTTAAATTATGTTTTAATCTTAATGATCAGTTCTTTTTGTTTAAGTTAGAGTTTTTTTTATAAAATGTCCATTTACTTTTTGAAGGCACTGTTAGATTAGATGGAAGACTTTTTTTCGATAATTTAATTTAAAAAATTGCTTAAACCAAATGAAAAAAAGAGAACAATTTTATAAGGAAATGTTTTCTGTTAAAAATTTTGTATGAAAATTTTTCCATAAAAATTTTTTATTCTATAAAGATTTTTTATGATTAAATTTACTACAAAAATTTTATGTGGAAAAATTTTTTATAGAAATTTTATATCGAAAAATTTTCTGTAAAGAATTTTATATGGAAAAATTTTCTATAAAAATGTTTCTATTCAAAATTTAATAAGAAAAAATTTCCTATACAAATTTTATGAGAAAAATTTTTTTGAGAACTATTTTTTCTGAAAAGTTTTATGTCAAAAAATTTTCTCTAAACAATTTTTAGTCGAAAAACCTTTTATAAAAAATTTTCTATTAAAATTTCATTTAAAAAAATTTTCTATCAAAAATTTCTTTCTCAAATTTTTTTTTTGCAAAATTTTTAATATTCATTTCTGTAAAAAAATGATATATCTCAAAATTTTCCATACAAACGTTTCTATGGAAAAATTTCTATACGAAAATTTGTTATCAAACAATTTTTACAAGAATATATTTGCATCGAAAAATTTTCTATAAGAAATTTTTGTATTGAAAAATTTTTTACATAAAAATATTTTTATCGAAAATTTTTTTATAAGAAAATTTTTGCATCAAAAAATTTTCTATACGACATTCTTAAATCGAAAAATTTTCTATACGAAAATTTTTATATCGAAAATTTTTATATCGAAAAATTTTCTATACGAAAATTTTTACATTAAAAAATTTTCTTTACGAAAATTTTTACATCAAATAATTTTCTATGCGAAAATTTTTAAATCAAAAAAATTTTCTATATGAAATTTTTATATGCAAATTTTTGTATAAAAAAATTTCCAAAAAATTTTCTATACGAAAATTTTTACATCAAAAAATTTTATATGCGAAAATTTTTATATCAAAAAAATTTTCTATATGAAATTTTTATATGCAAATTTTTGTATAAAAAAATTTCCATACGAACATTTTTACATCAAAAAAACTTTCTATAAAAATTTTTTTAATCGAATTTTCTATGAAAAAATTTTTATATCATAAAATTTTCAAAAAGAAAATTTTTATATCGTAAAATTTTCTATAAGAAAAGAAAAATATTTATAAAAAATTTGGTATTGAAAAATTTTCAATAACAAAAATTTTTTTACTTATAAAAATTTTTCTATAGAAAATTTTTCGTTACAAAAAATTTTCTATTGAAAAATTTTTATAGCAAAAAATTTTCGATAGAAAAATTTTTATAACGAAAAAATTTCTATAGAAAAATTTTTATAAGGAAAAATTTTCTATAGAAAAATTTTTATAACGAAAAATTTTCTATAGAAAAATTTTTCTATAAAAAAATTTTTATAACGAAAAATTTTCTATAGAAAAATTTTTATAACGAAAAATTTTCTATAGAAAAATTTTTATAACAAAAAATTTCTATAGAAAAATTTTTATAACAAAAAATTTTCTATAGAAAAATTTTTATAACGAAAAATTTTCTATAGAAAAATTTTTATAACGAAAAATTTTCTATAGAAAAATTTTTATAACGAATAATTTTCTATAGAAAAATTTTTATAACGAATAATTTTCTATAGAAAAATTTTTATAACTAAAAATTTTCTATAGAAAAATTTTTATAACGAAAAATTTTCTATAGAAAAATTTTTTTAATGAAAAATTTTCTATAGAAAAATTTTTATAACGAAAAATTTTCTATAGAAAAATTTTTATAACAAAAAATTTTCTAAAGAAAAATTTTTATAACGAAAACTTTTCAATAGAAAAATTTTTATAATGAAAAACTTTCCATGGAAAAATTTTTATTACGAAAAATTTGCTCTAGAAACATTTTTATAACTAAAATTTTGTATAGAAAAATTTTTATAAAGAAAAATTTTCTATAGAAACATTTTTATACCTAATATTTTCTATAGAAACATTTTTATAGCGAAAAATTTTCTGTACCAAAATTTTTACATCGAAAATCTTTCTAAAGAAAAATTTTTATAACAAAAAATTTTCTATAGAAAAATTTTTATAATGAAAAAATATCTATAGAAAAATTTTTATAAGAAAAATTTTGTATAGAAAAAATTTTATAACGAAACATTTACTACAGAAAAATTTAAATATCGAAAAATTTTCGATATAAAAATTTAAACATCGAAAAATTTTCTATAGAAACATTTTTATATTGAAAAATTTCTATAAAAAAGCAAAATTTTATATCGAAAAATTTTCTTTCGAAAAACTTTTATATCGAAAAATTTTCTGCAAAAAAATGTTTGTATCGAAAAATTTTCTATAGAAAAATTTTAATATCCAAAATAATTTTTATACAAAAGTTTGTATACGAAAATTTTTATATCAAAAACTTTTCTGCACAAACAAAAAGTACAACAAAAAGTTAGAAACCTTTTATAACAAAAAATTTTTTTTATAACAAAAAATTTTCTATAGAAAAATTTTTATAACGAAAAATTTTCTATAGAAAAATTTTTATAACGAAAAATTTTCTATAGAAAAATTTTTATAACGAAAAATTTTCTATAGAAAAATTTTTATAACGAAAAATTTTCTATAGAAAAATTTTTATAACGAAAAATTTTCTATAGAAAAATTTTTATAACGAAAAATTTTCTATAGAAAAATTTTTATAACGAAAAATTTTCTATAGAAAAATTTTTATAACGAAAAATTTTCTATAGAAAAATTTTTATAACGAATAATTTTCTATAGAAAAATTTTTATAACGAATAATTTTCTATAGAAAAATTTTTATAACTAAAAATTTTCTATAGAAAAATTTTTATATCGAAAGATTTTCTATAAATAAATTTTTTTATTGAAAAATTTTCTATGAGACAATTTTAGTATCAAAAATTGTCTGTAAATAATTTTGTTATCGAAAAATTTCTTATAGAAAAGTTTTGAATTCGAAAAATTGTCTATTGAAATGTTTTGATGTACAAAAATTTTCTACAGAAATTTTTTGATATAGAATTATGTTCTATAGAAAAATTTTGTAAAGACAGTTTTTGTATCGAGAAAAAAGTTTTTTTAAGAAAATTTTTCATACAAAAATTAAAAGAAAAATTTAATCAAATACAAAAATTTCAATTCTTCTCTATATTCACTTGGTTTAAGTTAATTTTTTTTTAATTTTTCTAAAAAATGGCTTTAAGAATTTAGTAACAAAAGAAAAAATAATTTAGATTTAGGAATGTTTTAGATTTCTTAGAAATTCATGGCAAAAGAAAATTTTAGAAAAAATAAATAGTAAAAACAATTTACAAAAGCTTAAACAAATTTAATTACAAACTAACTTTTGAAAAACTAAACTAATACTAAGTACAAAAAACAGTTAACACAGCATTTTGTTGCTAATCTAAGGAAACTAAAAACTAATTGAAATTTTTTGTTAGAATTTGTTTTAGCTAAACTTTCGAATTTTGTTTTAAATTACTTTCAGTTATTCTCTTTAAAGCTTTAATCTGTTCAAAGTTTTTTTTTTTAATTAAAGCTTTACTCTTTTAAATAAATGACTTTGACTATATGTCTCTTTGAAACCTTTAAACATACTCCTCCGATTGTTTATTCTGACCCTGATTCATTCTTAATGACCCTGTGGCTCTTTGATCCGTATTAACATTATCGGGCAATTCTGCTATGTCTTTAAATACCCCTACCAAACTTTCAAAATTGGGACCCCAGTTGAGTAGATATTCCCAGCCCATGGGTGGTGGGGCCGTAGGTGAGGCAGCACTGTTGACTTGTCTATATAAAGCTCCCATATGCGTTGAGACATCATCATCACTAGCTACGAGAGTACTAAGAGAACCTCTAAATGACGAATCGAAACCATCAAAGGAATGTGGAGGCATGGGTGGCGCCTTAGCCACTGCAGAACCTCTACCACCATCTCCACTCATGGCCCTACCCACAGGATTACGTTCATCGGGTATACTTTTGCTGGTCGAGAATTTAGCATCACCATTTAGGCTGTTATTGTCATATTCAATTTCCGAACAAGTGAAGCTATCATTGCCACTTTCATCGGTAGAGGTAGAGCTGTGAGCATCCACATCGGTACTATGCAGGCCACCACCCAATGACAAATGGTGGGCACCTACAGGTCCTCTAGGAGCCTCACTGCTGGATGAGACAGCATCTAAGGTAGAAACCAAACTAGAAGTTCTAGGTCTGGCATTGAGACGTTCAATTTCTTCCGCGGTTAGGCCCATGGGAGCCTGAGAAGAAGTCTGTGCTGATACCACAGGTTTCTGACGACTGGCACTGGAACTTTGTCCTGATAATTGTGACATTACCGGACTATTAAGGCTTCTCTCGCTATTGCTATGCAAGGCATCTTTACCCACTCCTCCCGAACTAGAGGTAGTAGCTAGGAGAGCACTTTGTAAGGGCTTACCCGAAATATCATGCAGTGTTAAAATTCTAGGCTGTTGGGAACTTAACTCTGAACTAGGTGAAAGTCTAGCCAAAGGCGTGCTTTGATGTTGCCTGGGTGTACTAGAGGGTGGAGGAGGTTGATTAGCTTGAGGTGGCACGCCGCGGGGAGCAAATGGTCCCCCTACGCCATGTCTAGGAGAATGACGATGCTGCTGTTGAGCCGCTGTAGACTGATGCTTATGATGAGTATAAGAGGCCACAGGGGCTGGAGTAGCCTTATATTTACGTACACCTCCCGCCTCACGATAACCCTTATAATGATAGACAATATCTATATCTGAGGGAGCTATAGAACTGGCATTTTCCAAATCATAATGCTCTGGATACTCGGAACCCATATCTACCGAACTGGCATGATCATGAGGATGATGCGATTGACTAGGTGGCGGTATAGGAGGATGGTGTTCATCTCTTAGAGGGGGACTTTTACTTACCACCTCTCGTTCTATGATATCCGGTCTTTGAGGTCTTTGCTGCTGATGTTCGGCTGGATTAATTTCACGCTCCTTAAATTTCTTTGAAATCAGTTCAGGACCCACCATATGATGACCGGGAACACCACGTATCAAATCACCATTATCATTGTGATAGCCCACTGAAGCCTCATTGCCATGCATGCCGCGCGTTAGCACATGATCAGCCTGATTTTGCGATACCCCAGCACCACCTAACATGGTAGAAGGAGGATTATGTTTGATTTTAAAGCCCGGCACACCACAACTTAAACTGCCAATTTTTTCTTGCTTACCACGGAAACGATAGATGACATAGGAACCCAAAATGGCCACCACCAAGATAACAAAGAATACGATGACCAAAGTCACTCCTATGCTTATGGGATCTGCTACCTGGGCAGCACCAATACCCATAATACCAGCACAGCCATGTGAGATTTTGCCACGTTGTAAAACTTCTCCAAAGACACTGCCCGAGCCATTGAAGGGCTGGATTTCATTGTTGATGGTGAAATTGGCAAAACATCCCTCGTAGTTAGTGGTTATATGGTCGGGTTGTAAATATTCCCTCCTCACACCACCTACTGAAAGCACAGTTAAATAAGGATCCAAATAGTCATGTAGTCCCGCAAAATCCAACTCCTCTCCCGCCCTAGCCTCATCTATTATAATGCGCAAGATGCGATTTGCTGAATGTAGGGTAATATTATGCCATTTGCCATCATTTAATTTGTTAGGTTGGCTAATGGTCATATTGACCACACTATCCTGATTGGAGTAATACACCATTTTACCATTTTGTAGCTCCAAGGAGGTATAATGATTATTACTGGCCGCAAATAGCAGCAAACCATGATCCTTATAGGTCCTAAACATAAAACTCAAGGTCTTGGGTAATTCATTAGTCTGGGCCAAGGCTGTCAAGTTGTCATGATCCAAAGTGTATCTGCGTTGTCTGCTGACATCATAAGACCAAATGCTATTACCCGCATAGAGATTATCCAACAGCTGCATGCGTCTATGTTTCTCGGTGATTTTGAATTCAATAAATGCTCCTTCGCTAATGCTAATAGGTTCCAAAGAATTCTGACAATCGGGTGAGAGAAGATGACCGCCACACTGGCACATGGCGGTATCCCAGCGATCCATGCAGCTGCCATAAGGACCACATAGTGCTAAAGATAGATCTGTATTGACTGACTGTGTACAAGGTCCACCATTTAAGCTGCGCTTACAGGTCAATGATATGGATCTTTGCTTCAGAGGCTGACTTAGATTTAAGGCACGACCATTAACGGAAACACTATGAACGCAGCCCACTAAATCATCGGTATGCAATTGACCAGGACGCTCTAAGACGGGATCTGCTGAGATGAGACCACCCACTAGTAGGGGTTGTTTATTGAAGTTGAGAGTTCTGGAAGAAAAAAGACATAGTTTAGCAAACGATTTTGGTATCTATATAATTTTATGAACAACTTACCCTATAGGACCCACATCATCGGCATAACACAAGGCATCACCCGGTCTACATTCCTCACAAACATCACCATTCTCCACACACTTGGCCACACTTAAGGACATGACTCTGCCATTACGTGTTGCTGTCACCTTATGCCAATTGCCATCAGCCAAATTCAATTGATTGCTGCCACCCACTACCACAGTCGTTATGGCTGTGCGAGCTCCTCCAAAAGAAAAGAAAGCCTTGCCTCTAACCACTTCAATGGCTACAAAATCTGACCTTCCACCCGATTGTATACCGTAATTATACAACAGCAAAGCATCCGGCTTGGTAGTGGCAAATATTATGGATATATCATTTGTGGCCGCATCCAAAGGAGGGAAAGTCATATAGGAAAGATCACCAAAGCCAAAGGTACTCTTTTCACAGTGTCTGCCATAACGTCCCTCTGAGCAAGTGCATTTATAGCCCGGCTTAAGGGCTACACAAACCCCACCATGTACACAGGGATTAGGACGGCAAGAATCGGCCACATGTTCACATTGATTTCCACGATAGCCAGGACGACATAGACAGAAGAATGAGGAGCCATCAGGACTAGAACGACATGAGCCTCCATTATTGCAGGGATTACCAGAACATACATCTCCTCGCTCTTGTTGGCAGTATTTTCCTTCACGATTGGCGGGACAGATACATTGAAAATCGAAACCCAAACGTCGGCATTGAGCGTTACCATGACAGGGATTGGGAGCACAGGGATCTTGACGCTTGTCGCACTGCTGTCCCATAAAACCATCTGGACATTTGCAGACAAAATCGTGAGTTACCAAGGGACCGCTAAATATCAAAGATTCACTATCTACAATATTTAGGGATTCGGAATCATGGAGTCTTCTTTCCGAGGTACACAAGCCTCCATTATCACAAGCAGAAGCAAAAGAACAGGGATCATAGCCGATCACGACATTTGTGGCTGTTTTCAAAAGCCTTACTACAGCTTCATGTTTCTTGCTTAAGCGATCTACCACATAGTGGGGTAAGCGATAACCTTGATTGGCCATTTTGAGAGCAACCATAACTTCTAAATCCGTAGAATTATAGGTAGTGTTACGTACACTGTAAACCAAAAGCTCTTCGGAAGCATCTACAGCCGATTTCATGACATCCACAAAGTTGCGATAGCAAGAAGCCAGGAAATCCTCGGCAGTCATATTACGTATCAAGACCGTAATAGAATTGGCAATAGTACTATTATCGAAATTTTGGAAACCCACTGTTACCGTGGACACCACATCACCATGTTTGCCATCGTTACCCGATATCGAATAGGAGTAACCATTATTCACTGATGTTTGATAAGTTGTATGCAAATCACAGGCATTGGGAATAATAAGCAAGCCCATAGGACTGGATTGTGAACTGGGTATAATGCGACATCTATAGTTACCAGTAACATCGGCATCATTAGGATGAACATCGGCTATCTTGCCTATAGGCATATTATCATTGAAGACATTGAGCAGAACATGTACAGTGCGCGAGGAAGAGGGACTATCATTTTGATCCAAGACCTTAATGATCAATTTATGCTGAGCTTTTTGTTTGGGTTGACCATTATCCTCTACATCTATGATGGCCTCTAATTCCGGAGTTTGTTCACGATCAAAACTGCGAGTGGACTTCACCAAGCCCGAATGTTTGTCTATGGTTATAAAGGCCTTATGTTTACCTCCTATTAAATAGTACATAAAAGGACCACCATTTGGTGGTAGATCAGGATCGGTGGCGGACAAAGTCATTATAGAAGAGCCGGCAGGCTCATTTTCCGAAATATAGCCAATCAAGCCATCACTAGGGAAGGTGGGGCCATTGTCGTTGACATCTAGTAATTCTATCCTAACCATGGCGGTACCAGTTTGAGGAGGTAAACCGGTATCTATGGCTCCCACCACCAGATTGTATTCGGGCACTTGTTCACGATCTAGCTTCTTGGAGGTAGAAATTTCTCCAGACTGAGGATCCACTTTGAAAGTTTGATTGATATTGCCATTAATGATGGAGTAGCTAAATTGATTATTTTGAGGTCTCACATCTTTGTCTACGGCCTTGACATTAACGACCTTACTACCCACCGAGGCAGCTTCTGAGATCTTAGCGGAGTACAGAGACTTCAAGAACTCAGGAGGATCATTACCATCCTGAATGGAAATAATAACCTGAGCTTCATCGGTATCATTACCACGTATACTGCCATAATTCTTGGCCATTACGGTCAGAACAGCACGACTTTGAGTTTCTCGATCCAAATGCCGGGAGACATAGATAAAGCCCGTAGAGGGATTAATAGAGAAACCCTTGTCATTACTCGAACCCACCAATAGATAGTAAACATTGCCATCTTCACCGGCATCCTTGTCGGTAGCTTGTATCGATCCAACTGGTGTGCCCACCTCTGCCGATTCGGAGACATCAAAGTGAAACACCGGTTGAACAAATTGAGGATAGAACTCATTAACACCACGAATGTGCACAATTACCTTGCACATGCTATGCATTTGGGAATCGGGATTGGCAGCCATAATTTCCAAAATATACTCATTCTTTTCCTCATAATCGAAACTAACAGAAGATGTTATGATGCCAGAATTAGGATTAATGGCAAAGAAGTTTTTACCCGATCCTGCTGTAATGGAGTAACGGATTATGGCATTCTTAGGAGAATCCTTGTCTTTGGCAATAGCCTTGAAAACATAACTATGGGCAGGTCTATTTTCCGATATAAAAGCATGATATTCTGATTGATTGAAGAGCGGTGGATTGTCATTGATATCGGTAAGTATCACAGTAAGTTGGGCCACTGCGGTCTTGGGCTTAAAGCCCAAATCTTGAACTGAAATATTCAGGTGATATTCTTGTATGGAGTCATAGTCCAAGGGCTGCAAAATAATCACAGCACCAGTTTCAGGATCTACCTTAAACTCAGATCTTTCATTACCTCCTGCTATGGCATAACGTAAAATGCCATTGGGACCTTCATCTCTATCTGAGGCCGTAACCGTTAGGATGGTAGAACCTATAGGTTCATTTTCAGGAACTATCACTTGATAACTTAGGGCCGTGAATTCGGGCGAGTAACGATTTTCTCCGGTAACAACAATATGAACCCGAGTCTCATCACTCTTTGAGGGTACACCATGATCAGCTGCCTTGACATTAAGATAGAACAGAGTATTCGATGTTACCTCCAGGGCCTTGGTTAAGGAAACCCAACCATCTTGATGGTTAATACTAAAGAAATCCGAACCATTTCCTTTGCTCACAGAATATTCAATTTCAGCATTTACCCCGGTATCTAGAGAATCGTGAGCCTGAACTCTTACCACTCTTTGGCCCACGCGAGCATGTTCGGGTACCGGAGATAAATATAAAGATTTCTCAAATCTAGGAGCATGATTGTTGGCATCCACTATATTGATATTAATCATACATTCCGAGTACAAGGGAGGCTTACCATTATCCGTAGCTATTACCATTAAGGTATAAATATTTTCCGGAGAGGCCTCATATTGCGAGTGCTTGTACTTTATGGACTTCTTGCTAAATATTTCACCCGTAGCTGGATCTATGGTAAACAAATCTGAAGGATGTTGCAAGGAATATGATATAACAGAGTTGGGACCATGTTTGTCTCGATCATTGGCCACCACCTGACCCACAAATGCCACTGATCTTTGCAGTTCCGGAAAATTAAAGCTATAAAATCCTCGTTCAAATTCGGGAGCATTATCATTTTGATCTTGTATAGTTATGGTTATAGGAGTATCCGATCTCCAGGCTCCATCAGAGGCTGTGATCTTCAAAATGTATTCATCTTGTTCCTCACGATCGATATGACCGGCTACAGTAATATTGCCACTTACAGAATCAAGTTTGAATTTTTCACCCGGATTCTCGGTTAAAGTGTATAAAGCATTGGCATTAATGCCCTCATCCAAGTCCATTGAGGTCACCTGTATAACAAAACTACCAATTTCTGCATTTTCCGTAACATTTACCGAGAAGAGACGCGTAAATTTCGGAGGATTATCATTTTTATCCAAGAGATTGAGTAGAACAGTAGCCGATCCAGTTAATTGAGGCATACCCTGATCCACAGCTTCCACTGTTAGCTCATAGTGACTTATTTCTTCACGATCCAAACGCATGGTAGTGTAAATCTCACCCGAGTCACCATCAATTTCAAAGGTACCCTCAAAATCATCCAGCAAACGATAAGAGACTTCACCGTTTTCCCCGGAATCACGATCATTGGCTTTTATTTTGACTATAGTTTGAGGTGGTGACTCCTCTTCCATGACCTCAGCATTATATATGAGCTTTTCCATTACCGGAGCATTATCATTAGCATCAGTGACATTGATAGTTAAAAGCATGACACTACGTAAAGGCAGGCGATCCGAGTCCAAGGCTTCCAACCATATTTCATACTGAGAAGCCAATTCATAGTCCAAACCATCTTTACCTATGGTGACTACCCCAATGGAGTGTTCGATACGTACAGCCTCTCCCAAATTACCGCCCGCTATGGAATATCTTATATTTCCAGCCGAACCCTTCTTTGGCGAGGAGGCGGTAATGGTGGTGATCTTTTTGCCAGGAGCTATATCTTCAGACAACATAAACTGTGTATTGGCCATATAGTTAAAAGAAGGAAATAAGGAAGTAGGTTTCATAGAAATCATAAGATCTGCCTGGGATGATTTGGAGACAAGACCTTGATCATAAGCATGTATGACTAAGGCGTATTGGCGATTCAAATCGGCTGGCAAATTTTGTTTAGTTTTGATGACACCAGTTTTTGCATTAACACTAAAATAATCCACATCTTTGCCACTTATGTTATACATGACCAAAGCATTAAGCCCTTCATCAAAATCTCGAGCCCAAGCTCCAAAGATAAATTCATTTTGATTAGTCTTATCGGGTATATTAACATGATATTGATTAGCCTCAAAACGTGGCATATTATCATTAACATCTTTAACACTTATGGTCAGATTGACTGCAGTGGCACGGGGTTCTGTGGCCGAGCTATCCTGAGCCATTAGGGTCAGGAAATAAACAGCAGTTTCTTCACGATCCAACATAGCAGCTGTCGTTATTTCTCCTGTCTCAGCATTGCAGTGGAATCTTTCTAGTTTTTCTCCCAGTAAAGTAAATCGGATTTTGGCATTGAGTCCGGCATCCTTGTCCACAGCTTTGGGTTGAATGACTTTGGTGCCAATGGGAAGATTTTCCTGTACGGTAGCATGATAAGATTGTCGCTCGAATTCAGGACTATGATCGTTCATATCTTGAACAATGACTTTTACTATGCCGGTACCGGTTAAGGGAGGGGAACCTGAAAGGAAAAGTAATTTATTATTAAATTTTTTAATAAAATAAAATATTTTTCTTATTTAATTTTTTTATACAAAATTTTGATATTGAAAAATTTTCTATAGAAAATTTTTTTTAAAAAGATTTTTATATCGAAAAATTTCTAAAGAAAAATTTCTATATGGAATAATTTTCTATCGATTCAATTTTTGAAAGGAAAAGAAGATCTAATTTATTAATAAATTTTTTAATAAAATAAAATATTTTTTTTATTTAATTTTTTGTAAAAAATTTTGATCTCAAAAAATTTTTATATCGAAAAATTTCTACAGAAAAATTTTTATATCGAATAATTTTCTATCGATAAAATTTTTATGTTGCAAGATTTTTGTATAGAAGAAAAAAATTTATATCGGAATTTTTTTATAGAAAAATTTCGATAATGAAAATTAAAGAAAAAAATCATATAGAAAAATTTTTATGTAGAAAATTTTCTTTACTAAAATTTTGATTAACGAAAAATATTCTACAGAAAAATTTTTGTTAACAAAATTTTCTATAGAAAAATTTTTATTAAAGAAAATCTTCTATAGAAAAATTTTTATTAAAGAAAAATTTTCTATAGAAAAAATTTTTATGAAAGAAAAATTTTTTATAGAAAAATTTTATAAAAGAAAAATTTTCTATAGAAAATATTTTATTGAAGAAAAATTTTCTATAGACAAATTTTAATTGAAGAAAAATTTTCTATAGAATAATTTTTATTATAGAAAAATTTTGTATAGAAAAATTTGTATTAACGAAAAATTTTCTAAAAAGCAATTTTTATTAAAGAAAAATTTTCTATTGAAAATTTTTATTAACGAAAAATTTTCCAAAGATACATTTTTTTAACGAAAAATTTTTATTAAATAAAAAATTTCTATAAAAAAAATTTTATTAAAGAAAATTTTTCTATAAAAAAATTTTTATTAAAGAAAAGTTTTTCATAAAAAAACTTTTATTAACGAAAAATTTTCTATAGAAAAATTTTTATTAACGAAAAATTTTCCATAGAAAAATTTTTATTAACGAAAAATTTTCTATAGAAAAATTTTTATTAACGAAAAATTTTCTATAGAAAAATTTTTATTAACGAAAAATTTTCTATAGAAAAATTTTAATTAACGAAAAATTTTCTATACAAAAATTTTTATTAAAAAAAAATTTATTAAAGAAAAATCTTCTATAGAAAAATTTTTATTTAAGAAAAATTTTCTATAAAAAAATTTTATTAAAGAAAAATTTTCTATAGAAAAATTTTCATTAAAGAAAAATTTTCTATAGAAAAATGTTTACTGAGGCAAAATTTTTCTATGTAAATTTCTTTTTATATAAAACTTTTTCTAAGCAAAATATTTCGGTAGAAATTTTTTTATTGAAAATTTATTTATGTCAAAAGTTTTTGATGGAAAATTTTTTGAAATCAAAGTTTTTTAAAAGAAAATTTTTCGATAGAAAATTTTTCTATTCAAAAATTTTTCTTAATTTCTTTATATAGAAATAATTATATAGAAAATTTTTGTTTAGAAAATTCTTTCTATAAAAATTTTTCTACTGAAAAATTTTTCTATAGAAAATTTTTCGATATAAAAATTATTCTATTGAAAATTTTTTGATATATAGAAATTTATCTATAGAAAATTTTTCGATATAAAATTTTTTCTATAGAATATTTTTTGATATACAAATTTTTCTGTAGAAAATTTTTCGATATAAAAATTTTTCTATAAAAAATTTTTCGATATACAAATTTTTCCAAAGAAAATTTTTCGATATAAAAATATTTCTAAAGAAAAGTTTTCTATAGAAAAATGTTCTATAAAAAAATTTTTCTATAGAAAAATTTTCTACATAAAAATTTTTCTATAGAAAAATTTTCTATATAAAAATTTTTCTATAGAAAAATTTTCTATATACAAATTTTTCTATAGAAAAATTTTCTATATACAAATTTTTCTATAGAAAAATTTTCTATATAAAAATTTTTCTATAGAAAAATTTTCTATATAAAAATTTTTCTATAGAAAAATTTTCTATATAAAAATTTTTCTATAGAAAAATTTTCTATATAAAAATTTTTCTATAGAAAAATTTTCTATATAAAAATTTTTCTATAGAAAAATTTTCTATATAAAAATTTTTCTATAGAAAAATTTTCTATATAAAAATTTTTCTATAGAAAAATTTTCTATATAAAAATTTTTCTATAGAAAAATTTTCTATATAAAAATTTTTCTATAGAAAAATTTTCTATATAAAAATTTTTCTATAGAAAAATTTTCTATATAAAAATTTTTCTATAGAAAAATTTTCTATGTAAAAATTTTTCTATAGAAAAATTTTCTATATAAAAATTTTTCTATAGAAAAATTTTCTATATAAAAATTTTTCTATAGAAAAATTTTCTATGTAAAAATTTTTCTATAGAAAAATTTTCTATATAAAAATTTTTCTATAGAAAAATTTTCTATATAAAAATTTTTCTATAGAAAAATTTTCTATATAAAAATTTTTCTATAGAAAATTTTTCTATGGAAAATTTTACTTTAAAAAATTTTTCTATAGAAAATTGTTCGATATACAAATTTTTCTATAGAAAATTTTTCGATATAAGGATATTTTCTATAGGAAATATTTCGATATAAAATTTTTTCTAAAATTTTTCTATAGAAAATTTTTCGATATAAAAATTTGTCTATAGAAAGTTTTCCAATATAAAAATTTTTCTATAGAAAATTTTTCTATACAAAAATTTTTTGATAAAAAAATATAAAAATATAAAAAATTTTTTATAAAAAATTTTTTGAAATAAAAATTTTTCTATAGAAAATTTTTCTATATAAAAATATTTCTATAGAAAATTTTTCGATACAAAATTTGTCTGATGAAAAATTTTTCGTTAAAAGTTTTTTTTATAGAAATTTTTTCGGTGTAAAAGAAGAATTTTCGATATAAAGATTTTTGTATACGAAATTTTTCGATATGAAAATTTTTTACGAAAAATTATTATATAGAAAATTTTTCGTTATAAAAATATTTCAATACAAAATTTTCGATATAAAAATTTCAATAGAAAATTTTGTGGTAAAAAATTTTTCAATATAAAAAATTGTCTGTTCAAAATTTTCAAAATTTTTTTCTGTTTAAAATTTTTGAATATAGAAAATTTTTGAATATAGAAAATTTTTCAAAATTTAATTTTTGAATTAACATTTTTTTAGATACAAATTTAAAACTTTAAATATCAGAAACTTATTTCTTTTAATCTAAATCTCGGATTTTATATCTCAAATATTTAAGTCAATGCCTTCCGAAAACCTATAATTAGATTTATGAAGAAAATTAAAAGAAAATATCTAAATTCTAGCTTTGTTATCCACCATTTTTAATAAATATGTCTTTGGCTATCTTAAAAATTCTTTTGATTTGTAGTTGTTACTTGTTTGCTGAGCTTTTGCATATATTGCCAAATGGCAAAAAGATGAATATCTAATTTCTATGCTTTTTTGCTGTTGCACTACACAACCGCGAAAAGAAACAACATATTTGTTAGGTATAATTCAGAATTTTAAACCTGATCTTAATGCCTTAAGTATATGACCATATTTCAATATCACTCCCATGAACTTTTTTTTTGCTTTATAGATAAAGCTTCCAATACACTTACACACCCAAAATAAAGAAATATAAAAGCAATTGAACACTGACTGAGCCACTCAAAATCTAAGAAATGAGGAAAAATTAAACCGCATCCTATATAATATAAAAACCAAGAATTTGCATAGTAAATGTTAACTAACCCCTAGCAATGTAATTTTCATGGTTTTCTGCCATATCGAGTACAATAATAAGAAACTTAACAAAACGAAACGCACATGTAGAAACTCAAAATGTAAAAAAAAAACTTACAAAAAATAGAGTAAAGTAATGGCAAAGAAAATTACAAATATCTACTAGTTCGCTATACAAACAGCAGCCTAAACAGATCCACTAGGAAATGAGCTATGAATAGAAGAACAGACAAACAGTCATTGCCTATTGCTCTAAAGAAAACCAACATAAACAAACATACACACACACACATAACTCTTAACTTTGGTGGTCTATCAAAACTTAAACTTCAGCAAATAAGAGCAGCAGCAACTGCAACTACAACAACTTTAAGCAACAGAAATTTTCAGTAACTTCAAAAAAAAGGTGCAATGTTACAACAATTGCCAATTGTTGTTATGACTATCAACAGCAATAGCAACAGCAGCAGGAGCAGCAACAACAACACCAAACTACTAGTACCAGCACTAGTTTTAGTATTTTGTGCTGCACATGCTTCAGTTTTTTTTTTTTGAAGATCTTTTGGTATTAAACTTTTTTTTATTATTTTTCTATTTTTTGTTTATTTAGAAAAATATAAAGCATATTTTTATTTAATTGCAAAACATGACAAAATAACATTAGAGAAAATATGGTCTTTTTTCTGTAACAATTTTTTTGGTTTTTATTTAACTTTAATAACGGCAAATATTGGTTTGTTTGGTAACTTTCCATAAAATGTTAAACAAAAAAATTAACTAACACGTGCAGTTAACCCTTTGAGATGTAAGCGAATGATGTTTGAGAGGACTTTGCAAAAGGTTTTAATATCTTTTTTTACAAATCCATTTAGCAATTTCAATCGATTAAAGAAAAACCTTGATTTTTAATGGTATTGGGCAAAAATTCGACCATGCTATACTGATCAATGGTTGCATAAAACTTCTCTATATAGCTCTAACTAAATGTAAACCGATTTCGCCCATTTTCAGTAAAAAACTTGTTCAAAAACACTTTTGTAAAGTTTTGTTCCTCTAGCTCTTTTTATTAAGGCGATATCAAGCTTTCATCTGGCGAATCTCCTTTTCATTATGTATTTTTGTGCTTCCGTAAGTGATCTATGGTTAAATGGTGAATTGTAATAAAGACAGAAAGTCGGAAACAAACTGGCTGAGCTTCAGATCTGATGAACCGTTTTAAAATCGGTTTTTTGCGTATAACTCTTAAACTTGTACATATTTCTGAAACTTTTTTGCACTATTTGTCATCTACTAAATAAGGCCTATAAACCAAGCTAGCTAGTTTCTCGAGCTTTTTTATGAACCAGAGAGTTATTATTAAAATAGCGACCGTAATTTAGATCACAAATTTATATATACGGGGGTGTAGGGTATAAAAATAGCTAAGAGCTAGATTTCAGGCTTAACGTGTAGATGAACAAATTTTTAATCGACAAGAATTTATTAGCATTTTCTGGGTATTGATGAGTTTTATAAAGTAATTACTCATTAATATTTGTTTTTTTATAATAGCAAAAACAAAAGACTTAAGACACGAACTCAGTAATAAAATTTACGGATTTTCAAAGAGGTCGTTTCATGATTGGGAATGGCTTATCTAAATTCATTAATAGAAACACCGGCGGATTCTCTATAAAAGTTCTTTAAGCCTTCATAAGACAATTTTTTCATGTGGTCAACGGCTGTGGAGTTTTTCACACAAAAATGTAAATTTTTTTTTTGCAAAATCGAAAAATTTTTATTTTTCAAAAATTCAAAAGAAATTGAAGATTTCAAAAACTTACTTACTTTCAAAAACTTTTTTTATGGACAATTTGTAAAAAAAAAAATTTTATAGAAAATTTTTAACAAAAGTTTCTTTTATAAAAAATTTTTTCTATAGAAAATTTTGTGTAAAAAATTTATTTTATAGAAAATTTTGTACAAAATTTTGCTTTATAGAACATTTTGTACAACATTTTTTTTATAGAAAATTTTGTTTAAAAGTTTCCTTATAGCAAATTTTGTATAAAAGTTATTTTTATAGAAAATTTTGTACAAAAGTTTCTTTTATAGAAAGTTTTTAACAAAAGTTTCTTTTATAGAAAATATATTACAAAAGTTTCATTTATAGAAAATTTTTCACAAAAGTTTCCTTTATAGGACATTTTGTAAAAAGGTTTCTTTTATAGAAAAATTTTTACAAAAGTTTCTTTCATAAAATTTTTTTTTATATAAAAAATTTTGTTCAAAAGTTTCTTTTATTGAAAATTTTGTACAAAAGTTTCTTCTATAGAAATTTTTTTACAAAAGTTTCTTCTATAGAAAATTTTGTACAAAAGTTTATTTTATAGAAAATTGTGTACAAAAGTTTCTTCTATTGAAAATTGTGTACAAAAGTTTCTTCTATAGAAAATTTTGTACAAAGTTTCTTTTATATAAAAATTTTGTTAAAAATTTTCTTTTGTAGACAAAAGTTTCTTTTATAGAAAATTTTGTACAAAAGTTTTTTTTTTTGTATAAAATTTTGTATTCTATAGAAAACATTGTACAAAAGTTTATTTTATAGAAATTTTTTTACAAAAGTTTCTTTTATAAAAAATTTTGTACAAAAGTTTCTTCTATAAAAAATTTTGTACAAAAGTTTCTTCTATAGAAAATTTTGTGCAAAAGTTTCTTCTATAGAAAATTTTTTACAAAAATTTCATCTATAGAAAACATTGTACAAAAGTTTCTTCTATAGAAAATTTTGTACAAAAGTTTCTTCTATAGAAAATTTTGTACAAAAGTTTCTTCTATAGAAAATTTTGATCAAAAGTTTAATTTATAGAAAATTTTTAACAAAATTTCCCTTATAGACAATTTGGAACAAAAATTTATTTTAAAAAAAATTTTTAATAAAATTTTTTTATAGAATATTTTGAACAAAAGTTCCTTCTACAGAAATTTTTGAACAAAAGTTTATTTCTAGAAAATTTTGAGCAAAAGTTTCATTTATAGAAAATTTGTGACCATGCAATGAAAACGGTGTATTTTTATCATTTAAAGAAATAGAAAAATTTTAATTTAAAGAAAAAAAATATTTACGATGAAGTGCAAATAGCTACGAATCCTTTAAGCATATCAAAAAATGATCTTAAAAGCACTTAAAGGTATTTGTATTTGTTATTCTTTTCTGACATTTTTTTGTTTAATTTCTGAATTTTGCTCCGGCTCTTAAAGGCCTTAAAATTATATTTTTTTTCACTATCATTTTTCCATATTGATTTTGAGGCCATAATATCGATACAATTTACAGCACGCACATACTAACTACCCAGACATTTCTTTTGTTTAGTTAAGAGTGGTAACAACCAACAAAACAAGGGAGTTAATTAGAATTATTGTTAAAGCCAAAACTAACCTCATATGCAAAATATTTCACAATTTATAGGAAAAAAAGAAAAAAAAAAAATAAAAAAGAGCAATTTAAATTGTTAAAATCAAATAGTAAAAAATCTCACAGTTACAAAGGAAAAAAAAAAAAACTATAAAGCCAACGTAGTTATATTTGATGATCCTGCTGTTATCATATAAAACAGACCAAAACTACAATAAAAAAAAGAATTTCAAGAAAAAAACAATGTGTGTGGTAAAAATTACCTTTTATGGTTATATTTCAATTTGTGTTCATTAAATTAGAACGAACGCATGGCTGGAACTAAAAATACAAAATTAAAAAAAAAACTATTGTTCTATATTCTGTTAAGTACGAGTATTTCTGCATGCCTTACATTTGTGGCTCAGAAAAAAAAGGAATACAACTTCTTCTAGTTTAGATTTAAATCTGATAATACTAGAACAAAAAAACACACACATACTCATACAAGTTCGTTTATATTTTCTTCAACAATTGTTTTCCTCCTTTACAATCTTCAAATAGTTACTGTTTCTTAGGTTTTTACTGCACAAAAAAAAACTTTTTAAAGATGTGAATACATTTCACATATTTAAAATCACATAAACTATATTTTTTTATTCCAGGCTCTTTTAGTTTATAGTTGAAGTTATTTTAGTACGTGTGCTCTATACATCACACGTAGTTATTTACTTGTATTTCTCTGTTATTCTGTCGTCCGACCGAGATGTTCTTGTAATATGTCCTTGTTATTATAAATTTTTTTTTCGTTTATTTCAGTTTTTTTGCTGCTTAGCCATGTTAAGGCTTGTTAAAAAAATTTTATGTGAAAGAAATGATTTTTTAAAGTTCACTTCATGTCATTTTAATATAATCTTAGATATTGACCATATATTTTTTTTCCTAGCCAGAGCTATAATTCTTTTTGTTTAAACAAAAAATTCTTTTGTGCTGGAAGTAAATTTTGTTGCCAGGAATTTGGTTGGCTTGTGAAAATATAGTGCCTTTATTAAAAATTAAATATGTATGAAAATGATTGCTATATGAGGCTTATTTTCATTCTTATGTTTTCTGGAATCATCAAATTAAAGGGTTTATTTTAAAGAAGTTATTTGTGAACAATGCATATATTCAATATTAAAATGTTTGGATTCATTTATGAAAGTTGAGCTAAAATCAAACATTTAGATATCAATTCCAGGATGTCAATAATAATCCCTAAAATTGCGAGCTATACTTGGATTAAAAATTTACACCTATGGTGGTGTAGGGTATAAAAATAGTTTAGAGCCAGGTTTTGGGTGCAAGTGGACAAATTTTTAACCGACAAGAAGTTATTACCATTTTCTGAGTATTGATGAGTGTCATAAAGTTATTACTCATTAATATTTGTTTGTGTTTGCTAAAAAAAAAACAAAAGACTTAAGACACAAACTCAATAATAAATTGTTGTGACTCTAAAACATATGTTATTATATTATTATATTTTTTATATTTAACTGTAAAGAGTCACCAAATTTAGATATGCTTTTACATTCTACATCTTATGGAAACTATTGGATAAATGAAACATTATAGACCTTTGAGAATCAAGCTACACAATTGTGAGCTTTGACTTTAAAAAGTTCTCACTTCGCAAATTTAAATATTTGTTTTTAACTCAATGATATACATTTCAGCTTAATTCCTACTTTTTCACTCTGTAGAAAAAATTATTTCTATAGAAAAAATTTCATAAACAAATTTTTCCTATAGAAAAATTTTTTTCTACAAAAAAAACTTTCGTATTTTTTTTAAAAATTAAAAAAAAAAATTTTTCTATAGAAAAAATTTCATAAAAAAATTTTTTCTATAGAAAAAATTTCATAAAAAAAATTTTTCTATAGAAAAAATTTCATAAAAAAATTTCAAAAAAAATTTCATAAAAAAATTTTTCCTATAGAAAAAATTTCAGAAAAAAATTTTTTCTATAGAAAAATTTCATACAAAATATAGAAAAAATTTTTTTATGAAATTTTTTCTATAGAAAAAATTTTTTTATGAAATTTTTTCTATAGAAAAAATTTTTTTGTGAAATTTTTTCTATAGAAAAAATTTTTTTATGAAATTTTTTCTATAGAAACAATTTTCTTATGAAATTTTTTCTATAGAAAAAATTTTTGAATGAAATTTTTTCCATAGAAAAAATTTCATACAAAAATTTTTTGATGAAATTTTTTCTATAGAAAAAATTTTTTTATGAAATTTTTTCTACTGAAAAAAATTTTTTATGAAATTTTTTCTATAGAAAAAATTTTTTGATGAAATTTTTTCTATAGAAAACATTTTTTGATGAAATTTTTTCTATAGAGAACATTTTTTGATTAAATTTTTTCTATAGAAAACATTTTTTGATGATATTTTTTCGTTAGAAAAAAATTTTTTGTTGAAATTTTTTCTTTAGAAATAATTTTTTTATGAAATTTTTTCTATAGAAAAAATTTTCTTATGAAATTTTTTCTATAGAAAAAATTTCATAAGAAAAAATCATAAGAAAATTTTTCCTATAGAAAAAAATTTTTTATGAAAGTTTTTCTATAGAAAATTTTCAATGAAAATTTTTTTCGATAGAAAAATCTCATTGAAATATTTTTTCTATAAAAAAAATTTCAATAAAAAATTTTGGTATAAAAAAAATGTCAATGAAAACATTTCTATAGAAAAAATTTAAACGAAAAATTTTTTCTGTAGAAAAAATTTCATAAAAATTTCAAAAAAAATTTCATAAAAAATTTTTTTCTATAGAAAAGATTTCATAAAAAAATTTTTTCTATAAAAAAATTTCATACAAAATATAGAAAAAATTTTTTATGAAATTTTTTCTATAGAAAAATTTTTTTTATGAATTTTTTTCTATTTTTTTATGAAATTTTTTCTATAGAAAAAATTTTTTTATGAAGTTTTTTCTATAGAAAAAATTTTTTGATGAAATTTTTTCTATAGAAAAAATTTTTTTATGAAATTTTTTCTATAGAAAAAATTTTTTGATGAAATTTTTTCTATAGAAAAAATTTTTTTATGAAATTTTTTCTATAGAAAACATTTTTTGATGATATTTTTTCGTTAGAAAAAAATTTTTTGTTGAAATTTTTTCTTTAGAAAAAATTTTTTTATGAAATTTTTTCTATAGATTTTTTTTTTTATCAAATTTTATCTATAGAAATAATTTTTGTTATCAAATTTTTTCTATAGAAACAATTTTTTTTATGAAATTTTTTCTATTGGAAATTTTTTTAATGAAATTTTTTCTATAGAATTTTTTTTTATGAAATGTTTTGTATAGAAAAAAATATTTTATGGAATTAGAAAAAAAAATTCTTTTATGAAATTTTTCCTATAGAAAAAATTTTTTTATGAAAGTTTTTTTTACAGAAAAATTTCAATGAAAATTTTTTTCTATAGAAAATTTCAATGAAATATTTTTTCTATAAAAAAAAAATTCAATAAAAAATTTTGCTATAAAAAAATGTCAATGAAAAACTTTTTCTATAGAAAAAATTTAAATGAAAATTTTTTTAATGTTTATTTTCCAACTTAACGATGATATTCTATTCTCTAACATACAAAAAACTCTAGATTCTACAGAGCAACGAATTTGACTAAATAAAAGCAGTACATTAAAATATTAAGTAAGACAATCTCGATTTAAGTCTTCAGGACGAAATTAATAATTTCATGATTTGGTATCTCATATACCAGGATGATAGACATCATTTAATATTTAAGGAAAATTAGATTCGTAATGAGTAAAGAAATTTAATATCAGCATTTAAATGATTTCTTGGCTTATATAATTTAATACCTTTCTTATTATTTTTTTTGCCAATTGTTCATTATTCCTCTGAATTTATCTAATAGGTGGAGCCCAGCCAGTTACTTTTCATACTATGCTGTACCGAAACTATTTTTCAATTCACTAAAGTATAAAAACTGCTAAGTAAACAAATATAAGAAATTATGTACAATCTCCACATTTTTTTATCACATTGAAAATCTATTCTTATACTTCTTTTGTTATATGTAACTAATTGACAAATAAAAAATAAATTCTTCTACAATTCAATATAAAAAGTCTAAAAATAACAACACTGTAGCTCCTTCTTAAATTGTTACATTTATTGTCAGTCATAAAACAAAAGACTTAAGACACGAACCTCAACAAATAAAACAATTACAACCAAAGCCAGAAAAACTCAAATATTTTTCAACTAAATGCAGCAATAACAACAAAATTTCCTTGACAAAGCTGTAAACATATTTGAAATTCTGCGGTATAGTGTAAGAGAAAAACTCTAAGAAAAAAAGACAAAAGCAACAAATAGGAAAATATAAAAATTAATCATGAATATAAAACTTGAAGGTATAGTAAAGAGTAAATTTTTCGAAAACTTAAAAAACTCTTATACATCGAAACAAAGTTGAAAAGAAAATGCAACTAAATTAAAATTTATGGTTAGCAGCAAAAATTTTTGCGTTCCTACATACTTCAATATGGCTCATCACAATAAAACGTTAATGTTTAATTTTATTTTAAGATTTTTGCTATTTGGAAGGAAAAATAAAGTTTAGAATAAAAAAAAAAAAAAAAATGGAAGAAACTTAAGTGAACAGTATGATTTTTATAAACTTTCAAAGTAAAACTTCTATTAATGTTGTTGTCGTTACATGATTGTTACATGCACCAAAAGAAAGACATTTTGGTAGTATTACAGATGTTGTTGCTTATATATGTACGAATAAAGTTGGCTGTTCTTGTTGAGCTGTTATTGCCTTAGGCGGCAGATATCTAATAAAGCATCCTGTGTAGAATATACAGTAAAAATCCAACAACAACATTATCAAAGTTTTTCTAAATTTTTTTTTCTAATTTTCTAACTATGATTCTAAGCTTCACAATAAAAGGAAGTTTAAGTAAGTTTTGTACACGAGCTTGAAGACAAAATTTTAACATAGAAACTACATGCAACTTAACTTTGATGACAGTTTTCTTACTTAGATGATGTTAAAGGCTCTTTTTCTTTCTCTAGTAGTTAGTATATAATATTTTTAATATGATCATAGTTAAAAAAATATAAAAATTCATGCTTAGAAGAAGGTCATTTTGATAGAAATTTTTGATAGTTGTGTAGTTAAGTCAAAAATAAAATATGTGTATGAAAATTAAAAAAAAAAATAGTTAAAGTTGTGAAATTTTTTAAGACCCATTTCTAAAGCATTTGTTAAAACAAAAAATAAATTTCTAGCTTTTTTTAATATTTTTTAAAATATTGTTAAAGAGTTTCTCTAAGAAAAAATAATGTTGTACTTTGATGAATTTACGATTGTCATGGTCATTTTTGCAACAATTTTTACTACTAAACTAAAAACTAGTCAGGCGAAAAATGGAAGGAAGATTCTTGGCCTTATTGTCGGCATCTTATTGTTGAAGAGTCCATATAACGAAAAGATGTCTCTGTGTGTGTTTTTTTTGGCAAAGAACTAGTCTTAGTATTCTATCACAAGATATCGTGTAAATTGTAGTGATTTATTTGTATATTGTCGCATAGCGCTTTTTTCTACATACTCTTCAAACTCGTCAACAACATCAACAGCCACATTAAACCTATTGAAGTCATCAAAAATGTTCTAAGTTTATATGTAAAAACACCAGAGCCTCGTTTTGCTTGGTGTGGAAGAAATGCAATGCAAAATGAAAATTTACAAAAAGGAGCCTGGGGTTATATATCACAATACGTACATACAAGAAAACCAGTAACCTGAAGTTATAGATGTAAAGTAATGTTAAAGGAATTACTTTTTGAATAGTTGTCAAAATGTGAGCAACGGTTAATTTGTTTAGTGCAACTTTGTTATTACGAAAGAATTTTCTGCTTGAGTTTAAACTACTCAAACGCATGTCTGTATTTCGGCTAAACCAGTTGACAAGTTGCTGTGGCATTTTACATGCAAATGTTGTCTGATCTGGTGGGAAAATTTCAAAAGAGTTCTTAAGGTACCGACATTATAAATTTTATACTAAAATTTGTTTAATAAAAAAAAAAAATCTAAAGAAAAAAGTTTTCTGTGATTCTTTTTGCTATTAAAATTTTTTTCTAAGATACAATTTTAATGAATTTTTTTTTCTGTGAATTTTTTTAAAAACAATTTCACTGAAAATTCGGTGAAAAAATTTTGTAATGAAATTTTTTCTACGGAAAAAATTTTTCAGTGAAATTTTTTCTATAGAAAAAAATTTTTAGTGAAATTTTTTCTATAAAAATAATTCTTTGTATAAATTTTTTTTTATAGAAAAAAATTTTTTGTTTTCTACAGAAAAAATTTTTCTGTTTAATTTTTTGTGAAATTTTTTCTATAAAAAAATTATACAAAGAATTTTTTTAAAGAAAAAAAATTTTTCTGTGCAATTTTTCGATAAAAAAATTTTTCTGTGAGATTTTTCTATAGAAACAATTTTTCTGTGAAATTTTTTCTATAGAAAAAATTTTTCGTGAAATTTGTTCTACAGTAACACAGAAAAATTTCACTAAGAAGTGAAGGTAGATGAAAACTGAAAAATGTTTGTTTTTGTTCAGTCGTAATCTACGCTTTTACTTATAGTTTATTAACATAATTCTTAAAAGTTTTGTTTGTAAATTTAGTAATAATGTGAGGTTTTCGATCTATCTAAATTGGGGATAATCCTCCAGAAGAGATGGCTTAACCAACCATCGAAACGCGTCGAGGAATTTTGGTTTCTCCGCAAAAAATTTTTGGCTTTTTATCAATAGATTGGTCTGTTACATTAATAAATAAATGTAACAGATTTGGGATTAAATGCGAATACTTTTCTTTTTGAAAAATTTTTCTATAAAAAAAATTTCACAAAGAGATTTTTCTATAGAAAAAATTTCACAGAAAAATTTTTTCTATAGAAAAAATTTCACAGAAAAATTTTTTCTATAGAAAAAATTTCACAGAAAAATTTTTTCTATAGAAAAAATTTCACAGAAAAATTTTTTCTATAGAAAAAATTTCACAGAAAAATTTTTTCTATAGAAAAAATTTCACAGAAAAATTTTTTCTATAGAAAAAATTTCACAGAAAAATTTTTTCTATAGAAAAAATTTCACAGAAAAATTTTTTCTATAGAAAAAATTTCACAGAAAAATTTTTTCTATAGAAAAAATTTCACAGAAAAATTTTTTCTATAGAAAAAATTTCACAGAAAAATTTTTTCTATAGAAAAAATTTCACAGAAAAATTTTTTCTATAGAGAAAATTTCACAGAAAAATTTTTTCTATAGAAAAAATTTCACAGAAAAATTTTTTCTATAGAAAAAATTTCACAGAAAAATTTTTTCTATAGAAAAAATTTCACAGAAAAATTTTTTCTATAGAAAAAATTTCACAGAAAAATTTTTTCTATAGAAAAAATTTTACAGAAAAATTTTTTCTATAGAAGAAATTTCACAGAAAAATTTTTTCTATAGAAAAAATTTCACAGAAAAATTTTTTCTATAGAAAAAATTTCACAGAAAAATTTTTTCTATAGAAAAAATTTCACAGAAAAATTTTTTCTACAGAAAAAAATTTCACAGAAAAATTTTTTCTACAGAAAAAATTTCACAGAAAAATTTTTTCTACAGAAAAAATTTCACAGAAAAATTTTTTTTATAGAAAAATTTTCACAGAAAAATTTTTTCTATAGAAAAAATTTCACAGAAAAATTTTTTCTATAGAAAATTTTTTTCTACACAATTTTTTTTTTTTTATAGAAAAACTTTCATACAAAGATTTTTTCTATAAAAAACATTTGATTAAATTTTTTTTCAATTAAAAAATTTTTTATATAAAAAAAATTTCAGTGAAAGTTTTTCGTTAGACAAAATTTTGATGTGTAAAAGTTTTTCTGTGTTAAAATTTTTCTGTAGAACATTTTTGGTTGTAAAAATTTTTGTATATAAAATATTTCATAGAAAATTTTTTGTATAGTAAAAATTTTTCTTTAAAAAATTGAACATTTTTTTCTATACAAAACATTTCACATTTTTTTTATAGAAAAAATTCACAGAAAAATGTCAATCATATGAAATAGTTTTTGAACTTTTCTATTACAAAATATGAACAAAATTTTAAGGAATTAGAAAGTTTAAATATTTGCCCGAAAAGCAAAAAATCTAAAATAAAAATATTTCATAAAACCAAGAACTTCTTTTGGCTCCAAATGACTTAAAGCAAAACACATGTCAAGAAATAATTTACCATTTGTTTTTCTAATTTTAAAAACATTTCAATTAAATAACTTAAACACACATAAAAATCAAATTACTAAACATAAAGTTTGTATCCTAAGTCTTTTGTTTGAGGCTGCATTTGCAAAAAGCCAAACAATTATGCATTTAATTATTTTAATTGATAAAAAAAGAAGAACTACAATTAAACAGATAAAAGCCACGTTTACGCCTCATTAATAATTATAAAGTTTGTTTCTTAAGTCTTTTGTTTTAAGGCTGTATTTGTACTGTTAATTTATCTTAATTAGCAAGAAAATAAAGCCTAACAACTAGCACTAGTTATTAAAATTAAAAACCCTACATTTTTTCTCTTATTACATACATCTTAAGGCCGAGATGATTTTTAATGATGCTTCACATCAACAACTCAGTTTTAGCTTATCACTCTATATGTCAACTTTTATTTAAAGCTTATGAAAGACCAGCCCACCAACATATAAAATAATATTTAACATATTAAAAAATACAACAAATACATTAAAGCTTATACATGTGTAGAGTATGACACACATACTTTAGCAAAAATAATATAAAACAGTTCCCCTCAATTGATAATTACAGAACAAGCCCAACCCAATTGCTTATGTATAAAATATCATTATGCGGATAACAGAAGCCAACATATTTAAAGCTTCTTATATTTCTGTTTCTTTTTGCTTTCATTTCTTTCGTATGATGAGAATAACTTTAAACGAAGCTAAAGAAGACCAGCAAAAAAAAAAAAGTAAAAATACGCACACTTACACAAACACTTGCTACTTATTTTGTTATTTTAACTTTGAAAAAAGAAAATTTTTTAAAGCCAGCTTTCGTTGTTGTTGGTGTTTTTAATTTTTACATAGACTTCTGATTATTTATGTTTGTAAGTCCATGTTATGAAAGTTACAGAATTATAAACTATGGCGTCGTCGTCGTCGACGCTGTTGCTTTTATACGATATTTTTTTTTATATCTATGATGATGATGAATTGTAATTATGTTTACGTTTTTTTACTTTACATTTACTTACCGACTTGCTTTTTGGATAAGATAGAAGATACTTAGTCAATGTGTAGAGTTATGCATGTATTTATATGGAATTATGAATGGTTGTTTTTTTTTTTGTATTTTAGTATGTGTGTTTGTTTTTTTTAACATTGCCTTTATTGTATCTTGAAGTTGGCGTAAATTATGATGGCGCTTATAGTTTATTGTTTACTTTGTTGACAAGTGACAAAGACATCACTAAACTAGCCAGCTAAATAACCAGCCAGTAGAAATTTATTTTTTAATTTTGTTGTTTTTTATAGCTCGTTTTAGGAAGCCTAAATCATACGCCATTTTGTCAAAAAACATATTTTAGGTTTTTGTAGATATGTTGAGGTTATTTAGAAGTATTAATATACATATTAGCTTTTGCTAGAAATCTCTTCGATAGGGTTTAAGTTTCATCTCTTAGAAAAGTTATATCATAAAAATGCGCAACGGTAGACAATTTTGTTAGATTTAAATTATTTTTACAAATGCTATCTGTCAGGGCCCTATTTCACTACGCTACAAGTCTACAATTACAATTGTTTTTGCCTGTAAAATTGTGAACTTGTAAAAAATTGTGTTTCATTAATATACAATTACAAGTTTATAGCTACAAGTGATTTTCACAATTCACAAGTTTACAAGTCATACTTCTACAAGTGGTTTTGTTTCACTAATCTTAATTTGTACTTGTACACTTGTAGAATTGTAGAAATAAAGCATAGGGTCGACTGAGACTCTCAAAAAAATTTTTACAAGTTACAAGTGAATGATAAATTGAATTCAAATTTGGTTTTTAACTTTCTTTTGATAAAATTTAGTTAAAATTAACACAAAATCAAATCAATATTAATGACCATTTATTTATTTTGTTTGATTACAAGGTTTACATGGGGGTCCAGCCAGATGGACGGACGGACTGACATCGACTCAGGAATGAGTTCTAAGTCAATTGGTGTACTAAAGGTGGTCTAAGACCAATATTTCTATGAGTTACATAAATCAGCCCAAATTTATAACACACATTTAACCTATAGTGGTGAAGAATATGAAAATATAATCATGTATGCAGAACAAGGGAAATCAATAATGTCCTTGACTCAAGAAAACCTCAAAAAGCATATCTTCCATTTTCTTTATAATTTTCTCAAATGTGGATAATAGTGTAGACAACAAAATATAAAAACCAAAAAAAAAAAAAAAAATGAGCCCATTGGTGGATCGGAAAACAAAAAACTTTTTCTAAAACAATTCATAATATTTCAGTACAAATTTTGAATTTGAATACAAAACATAAGCATAGTCTTATAAAAATCTGATAACCGTATCAAAAGTTATAGGCATATAAAGTGGGTATATTTCTGAAAAAATCTTGAAAAAAAGCAAACTTTGAACTTCTGAACCAAAGCGAAATTTAAAATTTTGAAGAAGTGTAAAAATTGCCTAGACTAGGAGAATGTATATAATTTCATGAAAATTCATGGTGTGGTTCAGTACGAGTTCAAAAATGTTTTATTTGACTCTACATATTTATCAAAATATTTTATATTATTATAATTGTAGAAATTGTAATTTTAGAAATTGTAATTGTAAAAGTTGTAGTTTACAAGTCCAAAAAGCTACAATTGTTGTGAAAATTTTAATGAAATACAATTGAACAGCACTTGTAAGAATTAGACTTGTAATTGTAACTTGTAGAATTTTAGTTTAGTGAAATTTAAAATAAATACAAAAATATTGAAATATAAAGCATGGCACAAAACTCAATTCCACTCGGAATTGGAATAAATTCCGTATTATGCTTTTATAGAAATTTGCTTTAAAGAATTTTGGGAGTGGAGTGGAGTTGAATTTATTAAAATTAAAAGTCTTAATAGTGTCATTATTCGAGGCCAGCACGTAAGGCCCCTATATATAATAGTAGACCAATCTCCACTTGTAATTTTTATATAGTCTTAATTTTTAAGAGTAGTTTAATTGTAGATCTTTGTATGGCTTAATATTTGCAGGTAATCTTTTATGTAATCCTAATTATAGCTCTTTATAGAGATCAGTATTCCATCGTACGTCATTAAAAAATAATATCTTCAAAGGCGGACTCTCATAGAATCACAATTTACAAACGTAGAGTTTAAAATAGAACAATTTCAAGTCTCAATTTAAAGATCTATTTTTACCGTTAATAAGATTTCGTAAGTCTTGTTAATAATTCCAGGGTCACAATTACTAATAGTGGAGCAATATCCAAGGATACTTTAACTTACTTTATAAATCATAATATTTACAGGTACTAAAGTTTATAAATTTTATAGAGATCAGTATACCATTGTTGATTCTTTTCGAATCTTATCTTTTAGTGCAGACTGTCATATAATCACAATCTGCAAAGGTTGATATTTATATAGGCCAATTTCTAATCATAGATCATTCGCCCATTAAAGGTCCTTAAAAAATCTTATCTACAAGGGTTTACTCTCATAAACATAGGCCAATTTCTAATCCTAGGTCAGTATCGCATGATGGGCCATTGTAAAAACTTATATTTAAGGGAAGACTTTCATAGAATTAAAATTTGCAATAAAGTCTTTATCCAAATTTCTATTATTTAGTTTCTCATCAAAGGTCTTTATAAAGGGGTACCTAAAAATATGCGAATAAAACTTTACGTAATTTGTGAACCTTAGCCCCTTAGAATCAAAACTTTGGAAACTCTATAGTACAATATTTTACTGTAATCCCATGTTTGTTTCTTATAAAATTTAATGAAAGTTAGTTAAATGCTTTTCAATAGGAAAGCTTTCGTGCTTGTTTCTTAAGTCTTTTGTTTTATTGTACTGTTTTTGTATGAATTTCAATTTTATTATAAACTTATTATTTTTTTGCATAAGAAAAATTCGATTAAAAGAAAATTATCGAGGTTTTTGATTAAAATTTTATTACATGATAAATTTAATTTCTCACTAAAGTTCAGTTGTTTTACGTCTGTAATTATTACATTTTATTTTATAAAACAGAACATTTTTTTCACTAAAGTTAAGTTTCATGTTTGTTTCTTAAGTCTTTTGTTTCAGTATAATATAGTTGTACAAATTGAAGGTTTTTTTTTAAAGAATGTGGTATTTTTTTTGCTTTGAAAGTAGAATATATAGAAGACAATCAAAATGAAAATCTATTAAAAATTGTAATGGTTAAGCTCGACTCCTGTTAGGATCAAATTAAAAAAATAAAAACTTTTTATAGGTAGTTTTATGTAAGATCCTTTACTTATCACAGGCTAAACTATTCCACTACTACAAACATATGTAACATATATGTATGTATTTCGAAAAATGTTAAAATATTTGAAATAAGGTTATTTAAAAATAATGCTTAATAAAGACGATGTGAATTTTGCGTCTATCTAAAAGCCAGTATAAAATATAACCACGACATAGGCTTGGAGATAATATAAACTCTTGTTAACAGATTCTACTCTAAGCTTAGAAGGCTATTGAAAAATGACGCACTATCTTGCTGAACAAAAGTATGACCACACAAATATCTCATCCTGCCCCATCTGATGAGCCATGTTAGAGATAAAAGCTCTCCGAAAGATATAAAGTAACATATTTAACAAAGATTACTTTCATATTAGAACGAACTATAGTTCATGGTCATTACCATAGTCAGCGACACCAAAGTTTAAAGTCTGCGCTGGCTTATATACCTATAACGAACAAACGGGTCATTGTTACTTGAAAAACATAACAAAAAAAAAAACAATCCACCCTGAGGGCAGCATAGAAAATGGGGATCAAATTTCAGTTTAAGTGACCGGGTGCAATAAAAATCTTTAGCAATTAAATCGCCAACAGGCGCTAGAAAGCTGAAGATAGAAATTTCTTGTATTCTACTTTTCTTCACCCTTAAGCTGATCCTCTACTTTTAATCGAAAAGGGCAATCAAATTTCTGTTGGAGTGACTAGGTTCAACACAATTTTTAAAGTCACCAACAACTTTTGGCGATCCAACTTTTTTTTAACCTGAAGCTAATCCTCTACTTTTAACTGGATTTATTTTATAGCAGTTCAGATGAATAACAGATTGTTACTTTTTTATTCAAAACTGATCATGATTTTCTCGGCGACTATGAAAAGGGTTTGTATCTTAAGTCTTTTGTTATATGAATAGTAGTAACTGCTACAATTTCTTAAAAAAGGTAGTAATATCCACTGATTGACCAGAAGTCAATTAAAGCATTCAATGCACTTATTTCATCAACATTGGATATTCTGCATGAGCAATTCGTGATATTTCATTTAAAATTCATTGATTCATGATTTATTTTTTAACTATGAATGAAGCTTGTATCTTTAGCGCGATTGAAGATAATGTAAACTGGCGATTACGAAAACTTGGAGATAATGTAAACTGACCACCGAAATCAAGTAATTTTGGTCCGTTAGATTCTTTTGCGGTATTTTTTTAAGTACCAGCTATATGCGGATAATCCACAAGCCACAGTCTTTTTTAGAGCCAAAAAATCCATGCTTTTGGTCAAGTTTAGCCTTGTTTATGAGCCAGATTCTTGGAAAATTTGATATTTTGGATAAGCTTCACCTAGAAAAGCTATGGCGGGCACTTAAACTATTTTCAAGTGCCAGCCACTTAATTGTATCAAAAGGTCTTTTAACTGAATAAGTATTTAATTTCGATAATAATTGGAAAAAAATCCTGAAAAATATATTTTAATACTTTAGCATTTTTTAATTTTGTGTCTAAAACATTTGTTTCAAGATCAAGAATTAAATGCGTTTCGACTTTTATTATGACACAAATCGGGTTTTATGCTTTGTAAAATTAAAAAAAAAAAACAAAATTTCGATACTTTCACAAATTCTTTTTTTAGTCGTAAGGTTTGTGTCTTAAGTCTTTTGTTTTTAAATGATTAATCATATATTTTTATAGCTTTTTTTTTGACATTTGCCAACTATTTATCAATTTAGAATATGAGTCTGCATGTTAATCCATCCATCCGTCTCTATTGCTTAAAAAAACGTTTTCATTTAAATATTTACCTTATATTACATATTAATTTTTATAACTAATACTTTTCTTTAGAACTAGTATATTAAATTATGTCATCTCCTCAATATAAATAAAATTAATATTCCTTTGATTTCTAATGCAATTGACTACGATTAAACTTAAATTATAAAATCTCTTTAGCATATGGAAATAATAAAATGTTGTCATCTAATACGTTAGTTTAAATAAATTATAGATAATTTATTATGCATTTATTTAAATCGGAAAAAAATTCTGACAGGTTTTTAATCAAATGATTACAAATTTTTTATTTTTAAACTGAATTCCAAACCATAAATAAGGTGTGGGAATAATTACCACATATTAAAGTAATACTCATGCCACACAGATAAAATGTCATTGTTAAATCATATAGATTTTTATTTGAAAAAAAAGTCATACATTAAAAACTAAATAAATTTAATGGTTGAGTTAGAAAAAACCATATAAATAACTAACTAAAGTGGAAAAAAATTTAACGGTTGTTAAAGTTATCATAATATTTAAACAATAGTTACTTAGTATTATATTAAATTGTTCAACAATTTATGGTTTTTTGATGAGGACGACGATGCTGATGATGATGGTTTCAAGTGATGAAGGTAACCCAAGACATATATTTAAGATAAACTTACAAAATAATGCTATATACGGTTACTAAGAGGCTAAAAAAAAAATCTAGGAGGTGCTGGTTGGCGGTGGTTATGTTTTGGCTGTTTGGGGGCTTTGTTAATGCCTGCTTATGTTACCAAACTACCAGCAGTAAATTTATTTTTCCAAAAACAGCTGCTGTATTTAATGTTTGTAACTACAGCGTATTTAAGCCATAAATTGTTTTTAAATAAGAAAAATGTTTATAAACAAAAAATATTAAGAAAAACCAAAAACTATTGATAACTAACACAAGTTTTGGCAGTGGCAGTTAGAAATGAATAGCTGGCATGTTAAACACTTTGGCTACAAACAAAACAACAAACATTAAAACTTACATATGCGCCTTATTATGAAATACTAGTATTTTTTTTTGTTATTTTTCATTCCATAGAAAATTTTAAGAAAAAAAAAAAAAAAAACTGCAAAATTTTGATGAAAATCTTTATTTGAGAAAAAAAAAAGGCTGCCGAATTATTGGTATATTTTTTTGAGATTTTAATATGAATAAAAAAGACTTGAAAATTTATACTTAAAGAGAGTTCCAAATAAAAATTTTACTCGAGACAAATTTTGATCAAAATTTTACTCAAGACAAATATTATCAACAATTTTTTATCAAAATTTTACTAAAGACAAATTTTGATAAAAAATTTTTTAAATACGAATTTTGATCAAAATTTTATTAAAGAAAAATTTTAATCAAAATTTTATTAAAGACAAATTTTGATCAAAATTTTACTAAAAACAAATTTTGATCAAAATTTTACTAAAGAACAATTTTGATCAAAATTTTAATACAGAAACATTTTGACCAAAAGTTTACTAAAAAAAAGTTTTGACCAAAAGTTTACTAAAAAAAAGTTTTGATCAAAATTTTACTAAAGAAAAATTTTGATCAAAATTTTACTAAAGAAAAATTTTGATCAAAATTTTACTAAAGAAAAATTTTGATCAAAATTTTACTAAAGAAAAATTTTGATCAAAATTTTACTAAAGAAAAATTTTGATCAAAATTTTACTAAAGAAAAATTTTGATCAAAATTTTACTAAAGAAAAATTTTGATCAAAATTTTACTAAAGAAAAATTTTGATCAAAATTTTACTAAAGAAAAATTTTGATCAAAATTTTACTAAAGAAAAATTTTGATCAAAATTTTACTAAAGAAAAATTTTGATCAAAATTTTACTAAAGAAAAATTTTGATCAAAATTTTACTAAAGAAAAATTTTGATCAAAATTTTACTAAAGAAAAATTTTGATCAAAATTTTACTAAAGAATAATTTTGATCAAAATTTTACTAAAGAAAAATTTTGATCAAAATTTTACTAAAGAAAAATTTTGATCAAAATTTTACTAAAGAAAAATTTTGATCAAAATTTTACTAAAGAAAAATTTTGATCAAAATTTTACTAAAGAAAAATTTTGATCAAAATTTTACTAAAGAAAAATTTTGATCAAAATTTTACTAAAGAAAAATTTTGATCAAAATTTTACTAAAGTAAAATTTTGATCAAAATTTTACTAAAGAAAAATTTTGATCAAAATTTTACTAAAGAAAAATTTTGATCAAAATTTTACTAAAGAAAAATTTTGATCAAAATTTTACTTAAGAAAAATTTTGATCAAAATTTTACTAAAGAAAAATTTTGATCAAAATTTTACAAAAGAAAAATTTTGATCAAAATTTTACTAAAGAAAAATTTTGATCAAAATTTTACTAAAGAAAAATTTTGATCAAAATTTTACTAAAGAAAAATTTTGATCAAAATTTTACTAAAGAAAAATTTTGATCAAAATTTTACTAAAGAAAAATTTTGATCAAAATTTTACTAAAGAGAAATTTTGATCAAAATTTTACTAAAGAAAAATTTTGATCAAAATTTTACTAAAGAAAAATTTTGATCAAAATTTTACTAAAGAAATATTTTGATCAAAATTTTACTAAAGAAAAATTTTGATCAAAATTTTACTAAAGAAAAATTTTGATCAAAATTTTTCTAAAGAAAAATTTTGATCAAAATTTTACCAAACAAAATTAACAAAATTTTACGAAAGAAAAATTTTGATCAAAATTTTACTAAAGAAAAATTTTGATCAAAATTTTACTAAAGAAAAATTTTGATCAAAATTTTACTAAAGAAAAATTTTGATCAAAATTTTACTAAAGAAAAATTTTGATCAAAATTTTACTAAAGAAAAATTTTGATCAAAATTTTACTAAAAACAAATTCTGATCAAAATTTTACTAAAAGCAAATTTTGATCAAAATTTTACTTAAAACAATTTTTAATAAAAACAAATTTTGATCAAAATAAAAAAATAATTTTTACTAAATTTATTTTACTAAAGAAAAATTTTGATCAAAATTTTACTAAAGAAAAAATTTTGATCAACATTTTACTAAATTTTATTAAAATTTTACTAAAGAAAAGACAAATTTTGATCAAAATTTACCTAAAGACAAATTTTGATCAAAATTTTACTAAAGACAAATTTTGATCAAAATTTTACTAAAGACAAATCTTGATCAAAAGTTTACTAAAGAAAAATTTTGATCAAAACTTTACTAAAGAAAAATTTTGATCAAAACTTTACTAATGAAAAATGTTGATCAAAATTTTACTAAAGACAAATCTTGATCAAAAGTTTACTAAAGAAAAATTTTGATTAAAATTTTACTAAAGAAAAATTTTGATTAAAATTTTACTAAAGAAAAATTTCGATCAAAATTTTACTAAAGAAAAATTTTGATCAAAATTGTACTAAAGAAACATTTTTATCAACATTTTACTAAAGATAAAATTTGATCAAAATTTTAGATCAACATTTTGCCAAAGACAAATTTTTATGAACATTTTTCTAAAGACAAATTTTGATCATAATTTTACTAAAGGCAACTTTTTATCAAAATTTTACTAAAGACAAATTTTGATCAAAATTTTACTAAAGACAAATTTTGATCAAAATTCTACTAAAGACAAATTTTGAACAAAATTTTGATCAATATTTTAATTTAGAAATATTTTGGTCAAATTTTGCTAAAGATAAAATTTGGTCAAAATTTTACTAAAGAAAAATTTTGTTGAAAATTTTACTAAATATAATTTTTGATCAAAATTTTACTAGAGACAAATTTTGATAAAAAAAATTACTTAAAATTTTACTAAAGACGAATTTTGATCAAAATTTTACCACAGACAAATTTTTATGAACATTTTTTAAAGATGAATTTTGACCAAAATTTTAGTTAAGACAAATTTTAAACAAAATTTTACTTGTGACAATTTTTTATCAAAATTTTGTTAAAGACAAATTTTAGTCGAAACACTCCTTACTTTTTTTGATTTTAATGAAAAAAATCTAAAAAATTATACTTAATATAACTATTTATAAAATAAGGCGGTAAAGACTTAAAAGTATCATTTGGCTTTTCGGTTTACATTGAGACTTAAGGCAATAAACAAATGTGTGAAAATTATTTAAGTTTAAGGAAACCCAATTTTTAAGTAGTTGTAGTTAGTGGTAAATATTTTAAAAGATTTATGTAAATTTACGAGCTGCTGAAAAGTAAACGTTTTAACTCTAAAATTGTATTCATTGTTGAGTATTTTATTAAAAAAACGAAATAAATTGAAAAATATTTAGTGTCAGTTTAAATAAGATTTATTGAAAATTTTTTCGAAGAAATATTTTTGGTGATGAAATTTTATATAATTTATGTTGATAAGCATAAACGAAATTAAAAATATAAATCTATTAAAATATCAAGACATACATTTTTCAGAAGTTTTCAAAATCAATACAAAAAAATCAAAAGACTTAAGACACCTACTCCTTAATGACATTATACAAAACTTCAACAATTAATTATTCAGTTAAAATTTTAAAGCCTTTAAAAAAAACCTTACGACACTTTTAATTAATTGGCTAATTTACATGGCCATAAAATTAATTATTGCTGTTTTTGTAGAAAAGAAAAACCTATTAAATTTCTTAGCTTTCCCAGCCATAAATCTTTAGGGAATGTTTAAGAAATTACGAAAATATTTACATTTCCTTTTTGCTTCAACATTTTTGCTATTAAATTCTGTTTTTTGGCTAAAATGCCGCAATTATTCAAAGCTTAACACCTTGTCTTTACATGTGAATAAGACGTATAAGAAAATTTTGCAAGTGAAAAAGATTAATTACGCTAATCCCTTGAAAATATTTACATGTTTAATTTCTTATAAAAGAAAATTTGCTGGAAATTTTTTCTGTAATGTATAAATCCCACATGCAAATTTTTTTTAGGAAAATTACTTAACGCTACATTTATTTTGAGTTAATAAAACAAAGGATTTTTTTGTTAAGCTTTACTTAGTTTTTTGTCAAAGTGAAGTGAATCTTAAAAAATTTTACAAAATGAATTTTAATTTTACTGTAATTGACTTTTTTTAAGAGCTTCTCCTCCTAAGGTATGTTTTTTTGATATTATTATAATGAAACTAAATGGCTTAAGATTTATTTAATCACCTTGCGGAAATAAGAGGGGTTTAGTTGGGATTGATGGGAATGATTAAGATTTGTGTAATTATTAGAGATAAAAAACATTAAAAAGGTTCTATTCATTTAAGAATATAAATTGTAAATAGTTTGTTTTAAATAGAACTTAAACCGTGAAATATAAAAATTATTAAATATACGGAAATTTATTAAAATGTTATACAAATCTATCATTAAAGACTATATATTAGTTTCTAATATTATTGTTTGAATATCACTGATACCAAATTTGGACAAGAAATATAAAGGTACTCACTGCTGGCTAAGAAAGAATAAATCCGGTTCCTTTTTACATTAAAGGAAATTTTTGATCAAAATTTTATTAAACACAAATTTTGATCAAAACTTTTTCTAAAACCAAATGTTGGTCAAAATTTTATTAAAGACAATATTTCATCAAAATTTGACTAAAGACAAATTTTGATCAAAATTTGACTAATGACAAATTTCGATCAAAATTTGACTAAAGACAAATTTAGATCAAAATTTGACTAAAGACAAATTTAGATCAAAATTTGACTAAAGACAAATTTTGATCAAAATTTTACTAGAGAAATATTTTGATCAAAATTTTACTAAAAACAAATTTTGATCAAAATATTACTAAAGACAATATTTGATCAAAATTTTACTAAAGACAAGATTTCATCAAAATTTTACTAAAGACAATATTTCATCAAAATTTTACTAAATACAAATTTGGGTCAAAATTTGACTAAATACAAATTTGGGTCAAAATTTGACTAAAGACAAATTTTGATCAAAATTTTACTAAAGACAAATTTTGATCAAAATTTTACTAAAGACAAATTTTTATCAAAATTTTACTAAAGACAAATTTTTATCAAAATTTTACTAAAGAAAAATTTTGTTCAAAATTTTACTAAAGAAAAATTTTGTTCAAAATTTTACTAAAGAAAAATTTTGTTCAAAATTTTACTCAAGACAAATTTTGTTCAAAATTTTACAAAAGACAAATTTTGTTCAAAATTTTACAAAAGACAAATTTTGTTCAAAATTTTATTAAAGACATATTTTGTTCAAAATTTTATTAAAGACAAATTTTGTTCAAAATTTTATTTAAGACAAATTTTGTTCAAAATTTTACTAAAGACAAATTTTGATCAAAATTTTACTAAAGTCAATTTTTGATAAAAATTTTACTTAAGACAAATTTTGATCAAAATTTTACTAAAAATAAATTTTGATCAAAATTTTACTAAAGACAAATTTTGATCAAAATTTTACTATAGACAAATTTTGATCAAAATTTTACTAAAGACAAATTTTGATCAAAATTTTATTAAAGACAAATTTTGATCAAAATTTAATGAAGACAAATTTTGATCAAAATTTGACTAAAGACAATTTTGATCAAAATTTGACTAAAGACAAATTTTGATCAAAATTTTACTAAAGACAAATTTTGATCAAAGTTTTACTAAAGACAAATTTGTGCAAATGGACGAAAATATTATAGTAAGGAAATAATTCGAAAATGATCCCGAGGGAACTCGTAGATATGGACGTCCGAAACTTCGCTGGAAAGTCCAAGTAGAGAAAAAATCTTTTAAATCTTATTTTAAAGTCGACTTTTGTAATTTTTTGAACCACAAAAAATTTTTTAAAATAAGTCTATGAATGTTTTTAAACAAATATATGTATATACAAAAGCTTTCTTCAATAAATAGAAATAATAAAATAAAATTTCAAAAAATTCGAAAAACAAAATATTAAGAAAATTTTGTGTTTTGGGACAAATTAGCATAAATTAATATTTTTTATTTTTTCGTAATATGATTACAAATTATTTAAATGATCATTAATTTTTACAAAAGATATTAATTTTTGTGAAAAAATAATAGAAAACCACAATTGTGATATGTTCCCACTCCGTTTGAAAGAAATTAACTTTAAAATGTATTTAATGACTAAAAATTGGAGAAGATTTCCAATTTCGACTTAACATTTTTTTCCTACGGTTCACATAATGAAAAACATTCAAAAGAAAAAAGCTTTTTTTGGTTTTTAAAATGAAGTTCATAAATTTAATTTAAATTTTTTTTGCGGTAAGATTTTTGAAATAAAGTCGAGTTTTTAGGGTTAAAGTCGACTTAAATGTTCGGTGGTTAGGCTGAATTATTTTAGCATGAATAAGTTTTCTAGAAAATTATTAAGTTGTACAAGACTGTCGTTAAAATAATTCTATCTAAATAAAAATTATACATTAGCTGTTAATTCGTTTATACCAGCCCATAATCAATTACTACAAACACTCACTTTAATTATATGGCAAATATTCTTATTCTACACTTTGATTGCCTTTGATTTCTAACAATTACTGTGTTACTGTTATGCCATCATCTTTTCACTCACAAAAGGTTTTTGTATTTTGCATTAACTCCATTAGGTTCATTACAAATCTATATCAGCGAAAGACCCCAAAACAATCACTGCTATAAGCATACAGTAAAAGTTATTTAGCTCATGGTTTATGGCTAATAATAAATGCTCTTGACTACTGGCTTTTTCAAAGAAAATGCAACAAAAAAAGAGAATGTTAAAAATCTACGAGTATTATAATTAATAAACATGTGTACAATTAAATGTTAATGCTTGTAAAAGCCATGAGGGAAAGAGATATAGAATTGATTTTTTTTTCTATACAAATATTAAATTTCTTAATAAATATGTATAGAAGATATTTTTTTTGGTATTTCTAAGAAAAGAAATTTTTACACTTACTCCTTCCATTCTAAATAGTTTTTTGTTAAGTTTTTTCTAAATCTATAGTTTTATGTTTAAGACGTTATATGAAAAAATATGAAAAACTACTGGAAAATAAACAGCAAAAAGCTGGCTGGTAAGTGAAACCTTAACAATACGCAGCAAGACGCATGATTAACCAGCTTATGGATGATGAGGCCATATTATAAAGCCAGCATAAACCATTACATTAGATTGGATTGGGACATACTTGGTTTTTAACGTTTTATTTCTGTTTTTTTTGTTAAGCAGAACTTTTGCGCTTAAAGCTTAACTAATCGTCTAAGTGCGAAAGATGAGAAATCAGTAACAGTAACAAACTAACGTTAAGAGGAATTGGGTAAAGCAAAATTTGTTTGGGTGAAAAACGACTTTGTGATGAGCTTTTTCTAAGGAATCTTAAAATATACTCCTATTTTATAAAATTTTATATTTTTAATTTGATTTTTTTTTTTCGAAAATATAATAATAAAATTTTATAAACAAAAGACTTAAGCAACAAACTTTTTTTTTTGTGATTTTTTCAAAAATGTTTAATAACTGAAAAATCGTATCTAAAATGTTACAAAGTGACAAAAATATACCAAATATTTGTTATTGTTAACACAAGCCATATGTGATAATTACGCCATATGTTATCCAAATCGACTTTATTAATTTGTATATATTTTTGTAAATCAAAATTCTGTTTATTTGGTTTATTTATGGATAAATGTTAAACAAATGGAAGTCCTGAGCATTGATAGAAAATCTGGATTAGGAGGAAGAAAAAGCCTAAAGAATATTGGTAATATTCCAGCTGAGGATTTTATATAGAAGCTAGGGTCTATTGTGGATTGATTGTTGTCAGATTTCGGTTATCGTTTTTATTGACCAAATGTATGAAAGATAGCTCCCATTGTAATTTTTGAGGATGATAAATTTTTAGTTAGTTTTACTTATTTTCTTGTAAACTTCTGTCAAAACAATGTTATTTTTGGACTTTCTATGATGAAGACAGTCCATTTTTTTTCTTAAATTGGCGACTTTTTGTTTCAAAATTCTTCGAAGCCAAATAAATTTTATTGATTTAAAAAAAGCCCATACAAAGACTTCAGATTACTTTCGAATGAACCTTTTTATGTTTCGTTAATAATATTATAATAACAAATTTTTCGAAAAATAGGCTACTATTTGCATTAAAGTGTTTCGAGGCATAACGATTTTTGTTGGTTTCAAGTGCTGATTAATTTCAGATAAATACGCCTATAACTCGATTCGTCAGTAATTGACAAGAGCCTTATTTTAATAGATATCGAAAATTATCTCTAATTCAACGCAAACAATGTTAAATGTCACTATAAGTTCCATGACATTCTTACGAATATATCACCACTTTTGCGCGACCTTTAACATCAACCTTTATTCATGTATTTTCATGAAATAAGGCTTTGGTTATTTATAATATTTACATTTTTCAGACCGTGAAATAAAAATGATATGTTTTTGAAATCTTTGATTTTTTATGAATTTTTGAAAAATAAAAATTTTTTGATTTAGCAAAAAAAATTTTTTTTGCATTTTTATATGAAAAACTCCATAACCGTTGACCATATGAAAAAATTGTCTTATCAAGGCTTAAAGAAAATTTTGTGGTGAATCCAAAACGGTCAAAAAACTTAAAATTTCGTCATAGATTTTAAACAAATCAATGGATGGATGGATGAACGGAAGAACGGACGGATGGATGGACTAATGGACGGAAGTATGGATGGATGGATGAATGGACTAATGGACGGATGGACAGAAGGACGGATGGATGAAGGACGGGTGGATGGACGGAGGGATGGATGAATGCATGACCGGACTGCTGGATGAATGGATTAATAGATTAATGGATGGATGTATTAATGAATTGATGGATGGATAGATTGATGGATGGATGGATGGACGGACGGACGGACGGACGGACGGACGGACGGACGGACGGACGGACGCACGAACGGACGGATGGATGGATGGATTGATGGCTGGATGTACGGATGGATGGATGGATGGATGGATGGACGAACGGATGGAGGGATGGATGGATGGATGGATGGATGGATGGATGGATGGATGTATGGATGGATGGATGGATGGATGGATGGATGGATGGACGGTAGGACGGACGGTTCTTTGTGATGTTGTTTTTTTTTATTTAATCTCAAGGTAAAATTTTTAGATCTTATTAAGAGGTAAAAGTTTGCTGAAGTGAGAAAAGCAATATTTCGAATATAAAAAAGTTTTCAAATAAAAATAAGTTTGTAAAACAAAAAAGAAGGGACATCAACAAAGGTGTAGGGTACACTAGAAAAAAAACTACACCTAAACAAACTAACTGCTTGTTAAACTTCAAAAAAAAGAAAATTCTCTAGCATAAGACAAGAATTTTCCTCTACACAATGTAAATGTTTAAATGGTTGTTAAGGATTTTTTTTGTACTCCTCGCTTCATCTTCTAACCAATTCCAAATGCTTTACTACACGTTCATAATATTTGATGCCGTTTTTTTCTAGTTTTTGTTCTGTGTGGCTATGAGTGGCTATAGTTTGGCATGTGTGATAAATCTCGTTCGAAATTTTTTTTTTCTCTAAGATTTTTGTTTCGCTTTTTTGGTGCCTTCCAAACAAAAAACAAAAAAAAGCAGCATCATGTGTGTATTAGAAAATTCTAGGATAAATAAAAAGCTTGTTAGAAACTTACTAAAAAACGCACCTCTTTTTTTTTTCTACTCCTTTAAGCAGTACAATTTTGATCAAAATGTTGTTTAAACTTTAAATAAGAAAAGAGTAGAAAAGTTAAAAAAAAACTCAAGTAAATTGTAGAAATTGCTACGCATTGGAATGGTGTTTGCAATGCAGTAACAACAAAATGTACAACTGTTACAGAATGAGCTATAGAAAACGTCCTCAGCTTTGAGCATGCCACGAAATGTAGACTCTCTAAGCAGCTAAAAGAACAGAATTTTTTGTTTTTTTTTTTTGTAAGAAATAAACGTGAAAATCATCATCAGTTAGAGATGTATCTTTCAGTTTTTCCTTTAAGCCAAAGGTAGCCTTTTAGTTAGTTTGGCAGCATGTCTTTTTAAACAACTACCAACTACTCTGGTTTATTTTATTTCATTTTAGTTTTTTTTTTGCAAATTTTTTTTGTTGCTGATTTTTTGTTGTCGTTGTTGTTGTCATTGTTGTAACTGTTGTTATTATTGTACTTATACAGGCAATAATAGAAATCAAACATCTTTACACTAAACTTAACTAGCAATTTACAACACATATTACAAGCAACAATAGGCTAAATGCTTTATGATCTCTCTTTCTTGTTGTTGTTATTGTCAATAGTTGTTGTTCTTTGTTGTAAAAGAAAGTCAAGTAGTTTAACAATTTTCTTATTATATTTATTTGCCATTGTCGTTTTTTTTGGATTGGTGCTATTTTCATTGTCAAATTTCTTGTTAATCAAGCCAAGTTTTTGACTTAAGTCTTTTGTTTTCTTTTTAAATTTTTGTGTATTTTATTTGTTAGTATTTTTAAGATATGATTAAATTTTTTGTTGCAAAAGTTCTGGGCTTAAGTTTTTGAACAGTTTTTTTATTATTTTTTTTCTTTATAGAAGCAAGTTTGTTGCTTAAGTCTTTTGTTTTCTAGAAAAATATTTTAGTTTTTATTTCATTTTTAGATTTGATTATATTTTCTTTAAATAAGTTTTTGATATTAATTTCATTTTTAGTTTTCATTAAAATTTTGCCAAGTTTGTGTCTTAAGTCTTTCGGTTTTCTTGAGGTCTTTGTTGTTATATTCTATATCAACGGAAATATATAAAGTGAAATGGGCTAGTGATGAATTTTGAAATGCGAAGATAAGGCTAAATATAGGAAGTGCGCTTTTTATGTTTCGGGAATACCAAATAATAACAAACATTTGTTTATACTAAATTGTCTTTATAGATTTTCGAAATTTCAACTAGTTTTACATCAATAACATCCATCAACTGGAGCGGAGCACCTCCTCTGTAAAGAGTTCGAATGTTCCAGATGTTGATCCTTAAATCATGGTCCTCTTTTGATATAGTCGTTAACATTTTGCCATAGTCGTCAATATCGGGCGGGTCTTGTCTTATGCTAGAGAATTGTCGTTCTAGCTGCACATGTTAGATCACTTCACTAACGGGTGATACCACGAGGAGGTTAGTGTTCACAGTTGAGATGAAGGATAAACGAGATTAGTCTAGGCTTACCTAGTTAAGATCAGTCAGAGCCGTTGCTTGGTATCCATCATGCCTTAATAGTTTTGTCCACAGAGCCAAAGATATACAAAGTTTAGAAAGTTTCAGATCGCGATTCAACAAAGAATTTAGAAGCAAAAAAAACGAGAGAAAAAATTTATGATAAATTTTGCAAAAAAAAAAAATACACAAAAAACAAGTAAGAAAAGCTATAGTCAGTCAAGCCCGACTATATGATTCTCTTCACCACTAAGGTCAAAGGTGTTCTTTTTCCTGTATAAAGACCAATATTTGCTAAATTTTGCCATCATACAAACATTTTCTCAAAATTTATATATTTAAGCTGTTTCCGTCATTTGGACTTATATGAGAGATAGGTTCAAATGTGAACCGATTTCAACGAAATTTGGTACAGTGATTTTAGTTTAGCAGTATTTGTTTTAAATTTCATGAAAAAATATTTATATTTGTGACCAATATACTAATTCCGGGAAATGGGACCTATGGGTGGTACCATTAATAATGGACCGATTTTGATGAATTTCAATAGCCATGGTCCCATTGTCAAAAAAAAAAAAACGATCTGTGCCAAATTTCATCAAATTATCTTTAGAATTGCGACCTGTAGTTTGATTACAAGGTTTACAAGGGACAACGCTAAATCGACTCAGAAAGTGATTCTAAACCTATTGGTATACTAAATACATCAGTACGAACTTATAATACCCTTTCCACCTAAAGTGATGAAGGGTATAACAAGTAAGAAAGGCTATAGGCGGTCAAGCCCGACTATATGATTCCCTTCACTACTAAGGTCCATATGTGGCAATTTAAAAACTTGTCCTTAAGTCTTAGAAACATACATATATAGGGCTATCCATTTGTTGGTTTCAAAAGTATAGGACCGGAATTCGACATCTGTCAAAAAGGGGTTGTTAAACCAATTATTTTCTTTCCAGTTGAAAGTCTGACATTGACGAAAATGGCTTAAGTATATCACAACGCATAAAAATGATCAAACATACTACAAAAATGGTGATTCTGCAACAGCCACATTTCGTGCTTTAAGAGGAGATTATGACTTATATAATCGTCCAACTACGCAAGCAATTGTCAAAATTGTAAAGAAATTTGAAGAGACTGAAGCGGTTACAAATATTGTAAGGCATGTACATCATCGTTTTGCTGGCTCCACTGAAAATATTGCTGCTGTAAGTGAAAGTGATGTCGAAGACCCGAATGTGTCGATTCCTCGTCGTTTTCAGGAATTAGGATTGTCTTACGGCACATTATTGAGTACGACTTGGAGAATATGTGGTTTCAACAAGACGGTGCCATATGCCACAAAACTCGAGCGAATATGGCTTTATAGCAAGTGACATTTCCTGGCCGCGTAATTTCTCGTAGTGGCGATATCAACTGGACACCAAGATCATGCGATTTAACACCATTAGACTTTTTTTGTGGGGCAACGCGGAAGCAGATAAACCTCTAACTCTTGAGCACTTAAAAACCAACATTAGTCAAGTTATGGCTGAAATACCGCCCAATATTTATTTGTCGTAAAAAAAGTTCGTTACTTAAGTCTTTTGTTTAGTAAACATTCTTTTATATTATTCTTAATAGATATCATTGGTTTTATAAAAATATATGTTACAAAATGCAAATAGTATCTTCAAACAGATAACTCAATCTTATTTGTAAGTTTCCATCAAACTGGGTGTTACCCAAACACAGAGCATTTAGTTGTCAATATTATATTATTCATATTTCATTTTTTCTTTTTATGTTTTAGTAATATTAAGCCTGTATTTAAATCCCACCCTATATATGTATATATATAAAACAGCTACTACTGCCTGTATTACAACAACTCTTAAATATATATATTTTACATACTATCTGCATATATAGGTATGTATATATTTAAGTTAGTGGCTTGCTACTTTCATAAAACATCTTTCACTATCTTAACATATGTATCTTTAAGTAAATTCTTTTTTGTTTTTCCTTTATGATTCTACATGTTTACATTCTTTTTTCTTTCTTTTCATTATGGCTTATGCTTTTGTGCCCTTAAACTAAAATACATTTTGATAATTACTGTAATTTGTTAAAAGTTGCTCATGTGATTTTTTTCATTCTTTTAGTTTTTGAGTTTTGTTCTTTTTCTTGAGGTATATATATATGTATATGTATTTGTTGTTTAGTAAAATATTTTTTTTTTTTTGGATTTTGCGGGCAAGTGTTTTTTGTTTTGTTTAGTTGTAAATATTTTTTGTCTGTTTATATTTATAATAATATGAATGTATTGTATTTTCTTGATTGTATGTGTGTTGTGCTTTTGTATGTATTTATTTTCTTAATTATTATTTTAAAGTGTAAGTTTGACAAATATGCTTTGTACAAACTTCTTCTGGGAGGGTTTTTATGCTTTTTGTATTGTTTTTTCTTTAATAATATTTATTGTTTTCCATAAAACTAATGGCACATAATGTGGCTGATGATCGCTTCTTGGTTTTAAATTTTTATTTAAATTATTGCTTTTAAATGATAACGGTATAAGTTTCAGGGAATTTCAAAGAAATATTGATCAAATATTTTTTTATGAGTGATAGAGTAAGATTTTTTAAGTTTTTATATAAGGTATCAGATAGCAGTGTATAGTCAAAAAAAAATCTTTATTTTTAAGAAAATAGAATTGCTTAAGAGTAGAAAACTCTTTAATGATATATCGAAAAATAGAAAAATTTTATAAAGAAACATTTTTTTGAAAATTTTGTATAGAAAAATATTTATCCAAAATTTTTTATAGAAAAATTTTATACAAAAAGAAAGAGTATTCGCATTTGATCCCAAATCTGTTACATTTATTTATTAATGTAACAGACCAATTTATTGACATAAAACCAACAAAACTTTGAGGAGAAACAAAATTCCTTGACGCGTTTCGATAGTTGGTTAGGTCATCTCTTCAGGAGGATTAGAGAAGGGATGGCCTAACCAACCATCGAAATGACTACATATTTTGTTATTTTTTGAATAATTTTATATCGAAAGTTTTTTACAGAATTTTATATTTAAAACTTTCTATATAAAAATTTTATATATAAAATTTTCTATAAAAATTTTCTATAAAATTTTTCATAAAAAGTTTAATATTGATCATTTTCTATAGAAAAAGTTTGTATCAATTTTGTATAGCAAATTTTTTGTAAAAAATTTTCGATATAAAATTTTTCCATAGAACATTTTTGAAACACAATTTTTCATAGAATTTTTTCGTTATACAATTATTCTATATAAAATTTTTCTATAAAAAATGTTCAATAGAAAATTTTCGATAAAAAATTTTCGATAGAAAACTTATGATACAAAATTTTTGTACATATAATTTTTCTATATAAAAATTTCGATATAAAATTTTTGTATGGAAAAATTTCAATATAAAATGTTTCTATTGAAAAATTTCGTTATAAGATTTTTTTATAGAAAATTTTATATTAAACATTTTTCTGTAGAAAATTTTTTTTATCAAAAATTTTTATAGAAACATTTTATAAAGAAAATCTTCTATAAAATAATTTTATATCCAAAATTTTCTATAAAAAAATTTTATCTCGAAGAACAATTAAAAAAAAAAATTAGAAAAAATTTTATCTCGAAGATTTTTTATAGAAAAATTTTATATAAAAAATTTGCTATAGAAAAATTTTATAACGAAAATTTTAAATACAAAATGTTATATCGAAAATTTTCTATAAATCAATTTTATATCAAAAGTGTTCTATAGAAAAGTTTTGTATAGAAAATTTTCTATAGAAAAGTTTTGTATAGAAAATTTTCTATAGAAAAATTTTATATGAAAAATTTTCTACAGAAAAATTTTATATCAAGAATTTTCTATAGAATAATTTTATATCGAAAATTTTCTACAGAAAAATTTGATATCAAAAATTTTCTATACAAAAATTTTTTGTAGAAAAAATTTCAACAAAATTTTTCTATAGAATTTTTATATCAAAAATTTTCTATTCAAATTTTATATCAAAAATTTTCTATTCAAATTTTATATCAAAAATTTTCTATTCAAATTTTATATAAACAATTTTCTATAGAAAAATTTTATATCGAAATTTTATTTCTAGAAAAAACTTTGTATCGAAAATTTTCTAACGAAAAATTTTATATTGAAAATTTTCTATAGAATAATTTTATATGGAACTATTTTTATAGAAAAATTTTGTAACCAAGATTTTCTATATAAAAATTTTTCATGAAAAACTTTCTATAGAATAATTTTTTATCAAAAATTTTTTATAGAAAAATTTTATATTGAAAATTTTCTAAAGCAAAATTTTATTTTAAAAATTTTTCTATAAAAAATTTTATAGAAATATTTTTGTAACGAAAAATTTCTATAGAAAAATTTTTATAACGAAAAGTTTCTATGGATAAATTATAGATATAGAATAATTTTAAGAGCGAAAATTTCTACAGAAAAATTTTATCGCAAAAAATTTTCTATAAAAAATTTTTGATATCCACTTTATCAATAGAAAATTTTTGATATAAAATTTTTGTATAGAAAATTTTTGATATAAAAAAATATAGAATATATAATATAGAAAAATTTTTTTTCTATGGAAAAATTTTATATCAAAAATTTTCTATAGAAAAATTTTCTACAGAAAAATTTTATGCTCAAAATTTTCTATGGAAACTTTTTATATCAAAAATTTTCTCTAGAAAAATTTTATATCAAAAATTTTCTCTAGAAAAATTTTATATCAAAAATTTTCTATATAATTTTGTATCAAAAATTCTCAATAAAAAATTTTTATTCAAAATTTTCTTTAGAAAAATTTGATAACGAAAATTTTCTAAAGAAAAATTTGATAACGAAAATTTTCTGTCGAAAATTTTTTATAGAAAAATTTGATATCAAAAATTTTCGATAGAAAAATTTTATATTGAAAATTTTCTTTAAACAAATTTATATCAAAAATTTTCTGTAGACAAATTTTATATCGAAAAATTTTTTTAGACAAATTTTGTATGGAAAATTTTCTATAGAAAAATTTTTTGTTGAAAATTTTCTAAAGAAAAATTTGATATCAAAAATTTTCGATAGAAAAATTTTATATTGAAAATTTTTTTAGACAAAAATTTTATATATAATATAGAAAATAGAAAATTTATAAAAAATTTTATATCAAAAATTTTCTATAGAAAAATTTTCTACAGAAAAATTTTATGCTCAAAATTTTCTGTGGAAACTTTTTATATCAAAAATTTTCTCTAGAAAAATTTTATATCAAAAATTTTCTATATAACTTTGTATCAAAAATTCTCAATAAAAAATTTTTATTCAAAATTTTCTTTAGAAAAATTTTATAACGAAAATTTTCTAAAGAAAAATTTGATAACGAAAATTTTCTGTCGAAAATTTTTTATAGAAAAATTTGATATCAAAAATTTTCGATAGAAAAATTTTATATTGAAAATTTTCTTTAAATAAATTTATATCAAAACTTTTCTTTGGACAAATTTTATATATAAAATTTTCTGTAGAAAAATTTTTAATTGAAAATTTTTTATAGAAAAATTTTTTATTAAAAATTTTCTACAGAAAAATTTTTTATTGAAAATTTTTTACAGAAAATTTTTTTTTGAAAAAAATTATATAGAAATTTAAAACAAAAAATGTATATCAAAAATTTTGTATAGAAAAATTTGATATGAAAAATTTTCGATAGAAAAATTTTATATTGAAAATTTTCTTTAAACAAATTAATATCGAAAATTTTCTGTAGACAAATTTTATATCAAAAAATTTCTTTAGACAAATTTTGTATGGAAAATTTTCTATAGAAAAATTTTTTGTTGAAAATTTTCTATAGAAAAATTTGATATCAAAAATTTTCGATAGAAAAATTTTATATTGAAAATTTTTTTAGACAAATTTAAATCGAAAATTTTTAATAGAAAAATTTTATATTGAAAATTTTCTAAGAAAAATTTTATATTGAAAATTTTTTAAGAAAAATTTTATTTCAAAAATTTTCTTAGAAACATTTTATATCGAAAATTTTCTGTATATTATATCGAAATTTTTTTAGAAAAATTTTTTATGAAAAATTTTTTATGAAAAATTTTTTATAAAAAAATTTTATATCAAAAATTTTTTATAGATAAATTTTATATCAAGACTTTTCTATAGGAAAATTTTATATATACAATTTTATATAGAAAAATTTTAATTCAAAATTTTAATTCTTTAGAAAAATTTTATATTGAAAAATTTAAAAAAAAATTAATATATTTTTTTTTGGAAAAATTTGTATGAAAACTTTGTTTAGTAAAATTTTATATGAAAAATTTGGCTAATGTTAGTTATTATATATTCTCATACTAAGTATTTAATAACAATGCTACCTATAATTTAAAGTAATTTGGCTAATATTTTAAAATTTAACCCTTTTCGACTTTCTATTAAACATAATTGAACTTTCCAAAAAATTTGCATAATCTTCAGCTTAAGAAACGATAAACTAATCATAAGTCTTAAGAATATATCACAATTACCCATACAATGTATAGTATAGGTATAATATAAAACTTATTAAATTGATAGACTGTTTTGCATAAACTTCCTCATTTTTATAAGTTTTGTATGCAAAAGCACTTTTGTATTTTCGATCATTATTATCATCTGAAGATGATCATGATTCTGATGAGCTATAACAACATATTTCAAAATAATACTGATATCGATCATTTGCTAAAAGCAATGTGTAACGATTTTTGTCTTTTGTAAATGCGACGGCGATTGGTGCTGTTGCTGGCTGCTGTAGTTCTTCTTAACATACGCAAAAGAAGTGAAAGAGGAAAAAGATAAAACTAAAAATAAGTTTTAACAAAAATTAAGCTCCTTAGGCTAAATTAACTTCTTATAGTGAAATGATTATTATCATCAATATTTTACTACTCATACTTTACAGCAACAACAAAAAATTTTTTTTAGGTTTTTGTGTTTTTAAATACAAAACAATTTTACAACAAAAAGAAGAAAAAAAAATCCTGCATATTTGAGGCTAACTTTAAATGAACACTTGTTTTTAAAGATTATGATCATATTTAGCATTTTTTTCTTAAACTTTTGCAAGCCTTATTTAAATATGTAAAAAATAAAAATATACTTTTATTTTGAACTTACCCGTATCCATGGCTACCAAAGTTAAGGTATATTCTGCTTTGGCTTCACGATCCAAAGAGCGTAATAATGATATTTCACCCGTTGAAGCATTTATACGAAATAGATCAGTATCACCCTCCTTTAGAAAATAGCGTACCAGCGAATTAAATGGTGGCGTATCAGCATCATAGGCTTCAACAGTTAAGACATAACCACCATTTGGTGGTATAACATTTTCCATGACATAAGCCAAATATGGTGAATCCAAGAATGTAGGAGGATTATCATTAATGTCTGTTATAATGATAGTAATTTCCGACAAGTCATAACGATTTTCAAACAAGTGTGATAATTTATTGTGACCCTTTTCATTGTCATAGGCCAGACCCAAGTCGGCCGCAGAATCTTCAGCCTTTACGGTTAGAACATAACGTGATTTACGCTCGAAATTAAGATTTTTCGATACTCTAACAATACCCGAATCTTCACTGATCATGAAATCACGATTATCATCCCCGCCCACTATGGCAAAGCGTACCCGACCATTGGCTCCCTCATCAACATCTGTGGCCGAGACTTGCAAGACCATGGCTCCTATACTGGCATTTTCTGCTACCGAGGCTGTATATTGTTTGGGCTCAAATATCGGTGCATTGTCATTTTCATCGAGTATCTTAACATACACCTGATTTTGTGTTGACCTCTGGGGCTCTCCTCTATCATTGGCTGTTATGTTTAGCGTATAGGAATTTTTCATTTCTCTGTCTAATTTACCCGAGACTCTTAACAAGCCATCAACTGGTCCCAGGGTAAAGGGTAGAGAATTTTCACCTTTTAATATGTATTCGATGTAACCGTTTTTACCTTCATCTCTATCCACAGCCTTTACGACCATTACAACTGTGTTGAGGGGTATGTTTTCTAGGACTTCGGTTTCATTGGAGCTGAGAAAGATGGGAGCTTCATCGTTGACATCTTTGAGTATGATGGTGACCTAAGAAAATTGGGAAAGAAAAAAAAGAAAAGGAGGTTAGGTTGTGAAGAATATATTTTCAATCAAAAATATTTCGATGATATTTCATTATTTTACAAGTGCTTTAATTGCAAATAAAAGGAACAGAAAGTACCATGATGGCACTTAGGATATTTTATTTGTTTTAGTATATGTATGAGACAATCATTATACCAAAGAATCAATAGTATAAATATGTTGTACTTCTATGCATTGATTTTCCGTATGGTCGTTTTGAAAAGTCCCATAAAAAATATACCGCTTTAACTCTAATCGGGAAACAAATAATGAGAAAAAGCTGAGGTACACACAGAAATAATTAACTAAAACAGCGCAACCTTGACTTTTAAAATTACACGGTGCCACAAATGTGCAATTTTTGTAAAAACTTGGAAAGCGACCTAGTGGGAGTTATAGGCCTAGATGAGGACATACAAAAACCATTTTGAAAGATTTCAAAGCACTTGCAAACTTATGAGATATTTGCAAAATTGTTTTCGGGCATGTCTTAGTACTTAGTATCCCCAACTCTCACATTTGCAAAGCGATTTTAATATTTTAAACAGGTTTCGGAAGTCAAGAAATCAAGCTTTTACAAGCTGATCTCTTGACTTACTTATATTCTTATATTATACGAAATTAGGTTAGTTTTTATCAAAAGTTTTTTTTTCGTAATCTTAAAAATTCATTAACAATTATTTCAACTTTTTTCTTTAGAAACCTATTTTGGTCCACAGTCTTTTAAAGCTAGTTCTATATAAAAAAACGAGACATTACTTATTGACGTCGGTTAACATTTGCAAATGTTGTTTAACATTTCCAAAGTTAAAATTTTTCGATTGCAAACAAGATACTTTTTATAATGGCCTAGACGGTTTATGAAAAGCTTAATAACTTATCAATTTTTCATCTGTTTTATTAGAAACTTTCTTCTCTTACTCATTGATATAAGCTTTTATGAGCTTTTATATAATAAAAAGCAATAAAAAGCTACTAAATTCAAAGAAATCGAAAAATGTTGTGTTTTTTAGATATTCTTAACAAAAACAAATACTTTTGATTAACAAATGAAATCGGATACAAATTGACTGAGCTACGCGTAACTTCTTGTCGATATAACTCCTAAACTTGGACGTATTTCTGAATTTTTTTTTGCAAGATTTGTCATGTTTTTTTTTTAGTGTATCTGAGTGTTATTGATGAAAAATTTCAAACACGAAATTATTATCTATATTTCAATTTATCTTTTGACCCACTCTGTGGAAGTAGAATTTCACCAAATTTGGACCACATATAGAATCGGTTATATAGATTCTTGTTATCCAATAAAATGGTGCACATGAGTATACACTATTGTTTTATTAAGAAGACAATAAGGTCGTATTTTATGATAACCTTATAACCTTCTGATAGAAACATATTGTAAACATGCACCAACACAAAAAAATTCTAAACGATGGTTAGCAAGATAAAAAAAGTGGTGATTTCGACACAGCGATTTTGCCTTAGTTACCAAGAAAGCAATAACAAAAGTGTATGAAATAAAGAAAAGATAAAACTGAAAAATGTTCTGTCTCGCAAATAAGATATAATGTGTGGTTTTCGCTCTGTCTTAAATTAGGGATAATAATTATCATGAAAAGATACCATCGAAACGCGTCGAGGAAAGGTTTCCCCACCAACATTTTTTTTGGTTTTATCGAAAAAACTATTTATTGCAATAACAAATAATTGTAATTAATTGGGATCTTAGTGCAATACACTGGGGATGTAAATTGTAAATGGGATGCAGTTGTTGCCTGGGTTTCCTGATAACAGGTAATAACTGTATTCAATTCCTACTCACACCTCCTAGTGGTGCATCCTGGAAACCTGAGCAACCTAGTTGAAGATGCGGTAAATAATCCGAGTGGGATTCTAGGTCAGGGCCAACGTGAGAGGGAGTTATCTTGGAGCCATTCCGACGTATTTGGTCTAAGGGTCTAAGATAATTGTACTTTGTAAAGTACGGAACTGTAGCGTCTGTTCAACATGTTAGTTGCGGCTACAAGCGGGTGTCTGTTTACAAACGTGGCTCTTGTCTTTGGACGCATCATCCATCGACTTAACACTTACGATGTTTTAAGCATGGAAAGAAACAACATAACGGAATATACTACTCCAAGGGGTAATCATGCGAGAAATCCCCCTGCTACGGCAGCTGGCACAAGGATTTTGGAGGTGCCTAATCTATGCAAGAACATCCTGATGAATGAAACCAATTCTATCCGAAGAAATCGGACTATAATACCTAATATAGGCATGAAGAAATACACTACAGTGAAACTTTTTAATTAAATTTTTGATTTCCCATAATTTTTGAAAAATATTTGATTTTGTAAATTTCTCAACATTAAATAGTTCAGAACATTTGAAAACCGTTTTCATTGTTTTATTTTTCAAACTGAGTCGAAAAGGAAAATGATTTTTTCATTTTTTAAATGAAATAACTTAAAGCCCATAACAGCTAAAATAGTGAAGTAAACATGGGTTTTCTTTGTTTTTCAAAATCGTACCAAAATGTTAAGAATCATGCATATTGGAAACAGTTTTACGGTACTAAAGTTATTTTACTTCTGAGGTGGTCTACTTTGACGCCTTATAATTCACCTTGTGACAGTACAGGGTTACCATACATCCAAAATTTAGAAAGTTTGGGTCCTCCCTAACTATTCTTTTACACATACTGACAACTGCAACCAGACTCACAGTTAAGAAGATACAGATTTATTATCACTTGTGTTTTGTTTCAAACCACTGTGCGTTATAAGATGAAAATACAGAAATCAATCCACTTTCGACAAGAATTGAATTCTGTAAGTCTGGCTGTAAGTCTTCAATTTTGAATTAAAAATATTATAACTTAATATGTTTTCAAAACTTAAAATGATAAAATTGTATAAGAGAAAAAAAAACTCCATTAAACTTAACCAAAATTCCAGCTGTTTCCTTTATATTAACAAACAGAAATTAATGCCTTTTCTCTCAAACTTCATGCTATTGTAAAGCAATTCTCTTCGCCACGAAAAGAAAAAAACAGAAAATACGTTATTACACTTTTTTGACTGTATTGAATATTATCTAAAATCATGCCATTTACAATAATATTGTTGTAGTCCACAACGATGACCATATCACACATAAGGACCCCATAAAGGAATCTCCTCACACATTCCCAGCTATAAAATACAAATATAAAATATATAAACAGCAACGCCAACAAGAATTAATGTTGGCAATTTATAACAAGGCAACAAACTGCACACAGTGGTTTACGGACGCTTTTTTTTGGAAATAATTCTTTAACTTTTGAACGACTGGAGATATTTGAATGAAATTTGACATGGTGATAGTCAAGGAGTATTCGAGTTGGTTTTTAAAAGCACTGGTCCATGAGGGGTCGGGAGAGTGATTGATGGACCTTCAAAGTTGGTCACCTCGGGTGTTCGACTTTTTTAAAAATTCGCCAAAAATCCATTTATGTATGGATTGAAAAGAAATTTTAAACTTAAGTTGTCCTTGAGAAGATCTACAAAAAATACGCTTAAATGTGTAGGTTATCTCCTTTGGATTTCGAGATATTTGGGTAAAAAGGAATTTTTAGGTTGATTTTTTACCTCTTTTTTTAAGCTTTTTTTGATCTGGTGGACGCATCTGAGGACCAAAAATTTTTTAAGAATATTCTTTAAATTTGTAATAAAATTCTGAATAATTTTTGTGCAAGTTAGTTATAAAAATCTTCTTTTGTTTAAAAGTTAAAAATATTCAAAGTTGAAACTTACAAAAAATTTCGCTTTTTTTTTAGTTTTTCCCCAAAAGATAGCTATATTTTTTCACTAATAAAAAAATATTTTCTTAAGAAACATAAAAAGATTTTTAAAGTTTTTAAAAGAAAACATAATGAGAATGCGTATAAAACAAATTTCTTGCTAATTGGACTTTTGGTCCTCGCACATGTCCTCTCCAAAAAATGGCAATTTGTAAAAAAAAAAATTAGTTTAAACAAAAATTTCTCAAAAGGCAAAGCACCGATTTGAAAAAAATTATAATGTTCATATTTTCCAATATATCTGTTATTGATTAGAAAAGTTTTTTCTGAAACGCGCTGCAAATAGAGACAGTGTTGCCATATTTGTAAAAAAACTCATTTTTTGAAACACCTTTTTCCCCAGTTGGGAATTGGGGAATTTTTAAGTTAAAATTGGGAATTTTTTTTAGTCTATTGCTTTTACATCTTATTGGTCTACATTACTACAAAATTTCATTGTAATATCTTTATCCATGTCATTTCCACAGAATATCAAAGATTAAAAATATTTTCCTTAAAAAAGCAGAAAAACAATTTTTTTTTGTTTTACGATACAAAGTGTAAAAAAAGTAACGCACTTAAAAAAAACTTTTACTTAGCGCTAATCTCCTAGTCTTTCCCGATCTAATGATACTAAACATGTATATAAAGCATTAATACCGAGTCTTAAAAAACTCTGAAAAGTTTGGCCCCCGTAGCATTTTTACACTGTTTATTTAAATATAAGTGATGAATTTGTGCATATAAAATTAATAATCATACTCAAATATTTCACTATAAGATGACAATGATCCTTCGATAACAAACAAATATTTTTTTATTTTTTTAAAGAAAATATCATGAGGATTTATGAAATATCAAAATGTAAATAATTTGTACTTATATTAAAAGGTGAAATACATTTTATTGAAGTATTTGTAGTTAAAGTTTAAACTTACAGTTTTTATTACATATTTATATAAAAGTAGTTATTTACTTAATTTTTATTTTCAGTAAAATAATCAGTACAATCTATTATATCAAGAACCTCTTCCAGGTGTTCGTTTTCAGAAGTTTTTGTATAACTGCTCCACCATTTCTTTCTTATCGTTGATAGAGCAGGATCAGAAGACAACAAGAGATAATTTATTAGATCCTGATTTTGCGATTTTCTTGAGCATTTTCTGGTATTAAATAGTTGGATATACTTGAAATCTGAATTCCGCGCTTCCTGGGCCTCTTCTGTCAGTTCACCAAGTGGGAGAAGATTTGATTCAATTATTTCACGACCATGTTGAAGGACTTTATGAACTGTTGGTGTAATTTCTTTCCAGTGATACAAATGTCGTATACGAGTTAACGCGTTGAGGGCATAGCAATGCAATTTTTCAGCATTTATTTGATATTTGCTATTTATTGCCGATAATATTACGTAACATTTACGAAGAACTTCCTCATCAATTCCAGTAATCTTTGAAGTTGTTTCATAATTTTCAAAGAATCGCCTGGCCGTATTACCATCGTTTGTACTGCCATATCCTACAAGTGGTTTGTCTATGTTTAGACCCGTCATAGTTTTGAATTCTTCCTGAATCCTTTTTTTTTCACTGGATCTCATTTCAATCAGTTCCTTATTATTTCTCACGGATTTTAGCTGATTATCAGGTATATTCCTATATTTCAGATCATATGCTATATGTAGCATAAATTCTAAAAATCGGATACGTGCATGTAGGGGCGATATACCAAATTCCAGAACCTCTTGATTAATTGCAGTACTAGCTGATGCATCTTCTGAAGTTTGTAGAAATTCCGATTTCTTCTTTCCGCATAATGAGCATTTCCAAGTTGAATGGGTTTCCGTTATAGCGTTGCTTACTTTTCCATCTATCATTGTCAATTGAAGCTCAAAATTTACATTAATCAAATATCCATGTATGTCTATGCAGACTGGACTCAAATTGTCTATTGAATATTTGATATCATCAACCCAATTTTTTGTGCTTGCTGCATTTTCTTTTAAATATTCGAATCTGATCGGTCTGCAAAATGCCTTTGATCCTGGAGATGTGTTAACCCACACATATTCAGTACGCTCTTTTGATGTGGATGGTTCAGAACGATTCTTTCTTAATCTTAGTGGTACTAGGGATGCCATAAAAACGCTTCTGTAGTCATTTGTGTTCTGATGAGATGTTGATTGTTTGTATTCCGGTAATCCAGATAAACCGTCACATCCCCATTTACATATTAAAGTTAAGTCCTTGTTGTCAAGTTTCTTGGCTTCTTCTTCAGACAATGTAGTAGATATCAGCCTTGATGCCGTATTTTCCAATAATTTTGATAAATCCACAGATGCACTTTCGTCTCCTATCACGTTTGTTGGTATTAAGTTTTTTTTGGTTTTTAATAACGCATTATATCCTGGTAAAATTGAGTGTCCTTTGTCTCGTAATGCCTTACAGAGTTTAATATATTTATTTTTACTCAATTTCAACTCGAGCATAAGAGCAAGTGCTTCTTCCTCCGAAAATTCTGATTGAGAAGAAGGAGTTGGTATACTCTTAATAATTCGCTTAAGACGTTTAGGAGAAGCCTCTGGGAGAATATCTGCTATTTGTTTAGCTTCAGCTGGTTGATTATTTCGTTTGAGCACTTCCTTAAAGGAATCTTTGATTTCAGTATCCGAATGAGTAGAAAGAACTTCGGATAATCGCATCTTTTTAGATCTTTCTCCGAGATCATCATAGTTTTTTAGAGGGGCTCCAGCACCAGAAGTTTTAAGCTCAATTGAGTCCTTCAGCCAGTCTTTAAATTTAGATTCAAATCTTTTTAAACAGTAATTAACCGACTTAATTTTAAGTTCAAATAACTTTACAAATTTTACGACTTTGTCTTCCTCACTATTGAGAATCATGGAGTTAGTTTGACTTTTAGCATATCGCATGATTATTTTAATTTTTTCTGCTCTCGAACTGCTTGGTTGTTCAAAAAGAATATCGCACAACACTTTAAATTCCAATGTTATAGCCATGATGTTTTAACTGTTAATAGCAGTTACATTTAAAACTTTCTTTTTTATATTAAAAAAAAACATTTTTTATATATACCTGTATCCAAAGAATAATAAAGAAATCAATGAATTAATGTATTTTTTACCTCTAAAAATAGGTGCATATATAACTCAACCAATATGTGCGTCTCGTAAAACCTACCTGTATGGAGGTGAGTAACCATATCCTTTCTGACCATTATGAAAAACCCAAGTTGTAACAATTTTTACCTATTGCATTAACTTTCACATTAAAAAACATTTTATAACCTTAACATAATTTTGCAATTTTTTCAAATACACCAATTTTAAATACCGGAAAAATGCCTTTAAATCTTATTTTAAATAAATTGTCACACTGTTACTATAAAAGTACTCTTCTAATTAAACTTTTGCTACAAATTATGGATATATTACCTTTACACTGTTATCAAAATCGGTGCCTTACTCGTACTTACTTATTTAGAATCTTTTACTAAAATTTTATTTTTTAGCTTGGAACAAAAGGCAAAATCGAATAAAATTTTTTTAAGTCATTCTTATAATGTTTTCTTTAAAAAAATAAAAAACTATTTATATCTTTTTGAAGAAAATATTTGTTTATTAGCGAAGGATCATTGTCATCTTAAAAATAGTGAAATATTTGAGTATGATAATTAACTTTATATGCACAAATTCATCACTTATATTTAAATAAACAGTGTAAAAATGCTACGGGGGCCAAACTTTTCAGAGTTTTTTAAGACTCGGTATTAATGCTTTATATACATGTTTAGTATCATTAGATCGGGAAAGACTAGGAGATTAGCACTAAGTAAAAGTTTTTTTTAAGTGCGTTACTTTTTTTACACTTTGTATCGTAAAACAAAAAAAAATTGTTTTTCTGCTTTTTTAAGGAAAATATTTTTAATCTTTGATATTCTGTGGAAATGACATGGATAAAGATATTACAATGAAATTTTGTAGTAATGTAGACCAATAAGATGTAAAAGCAATAGACTAAAAAAAATTCCCAATTTTAACTTAAAAATTCCCCAATTCCCAACTGGGGAAAAAGGTGTTTCAAAAAATGAGTTTTTTTACAAATATGGCAACACTGTCTCTATTTGCAGCGCGTTTCAGAAAAAACTTTTCTAATCAATAACAGATATATTGGAAAATATGAACATTATAATTTTTTTCAAATCGGTGCTTTGCCTTTTGAGAAATTTTTGTTTAAACTAATTTTTTTTTTTACAAATTGCCATTTTTTGGAGAGGACATGTGCGACGACCAAAAGTCCAATTAGCAAGAAATTTGTTTTATACGCATTCTCATTATGTTTTCTTTTAAAAACTTTAAAAATCTTTTTATGTTTCTTAAGAAAATATTTTTTTATTAGTGAAAAAATATAGCTATCTTTTGGGGAAAAACTAAAAAAAAAGCGAAATTTTTTGTAAGTTTCAACTTTGAATATTTTTAACTTTTAAACAAAAGAAGATTTCTATAACTAACTTGCACAAAAATTATTCAGAATTTTATTACAAATTTAAAGAATATTCTTAAAAAATTTTTGGTCCTCAGATGCGTCCACCAGATCAAAAAAAGCTTAAAAAAAGAGGTAAAAAATCAACCTAAAAATTCCTTTTTACCCAAATATCTCGAAATCCAAAGGAGATAACCTACACATTTAAGCGTATTTTTTGTAGATCTTCTCAAGGACAACTTAAGTTTAAAATTTCTTTTCAATCCATACATAAATGGATTTTTGGCGAATTTTTAAAAAAGTCGAACACCCGAGGTGACCAACTTTGAAGGTCCATCAATCACTCTCCCGACCCCTCATGGACCAGTGCTTTTAAAAACCAACTCGAATACTCCTTGACTATCACCATGTCAAATTTCATTCAAATATCTCCAGTCGTTCAAAAGTTAAAGAATTATTTCCAAAAAAAAGCGTCCGTAAACCACTGTGCTGCAGAGAGATACAATGTTGCCAAGATTATGGTCAACAAAACAAGAAATTGCTAGTCTATGAAATTGAGTAAAAAAAAAAAATGTGTTTTAAAGAATAAAATTTGCATATAAGAGTAGAATGATTTTGTTTTTTTTTTTTTAACAATTCCTTTCCAATGAATGGGAAAAGAGACATTTGTGGCTGGATGGAGTGAAATGTGGGGAAAAAATGGTCTTGAAATAGATTTTTGTCTAGTTTGAAATTCTTATTAGGTGATTTAAAAATAAAATGTGTATTTCATTTGTCTGGTGGATGGGATTCGTTTAGTGATGGTTTAAAGATGACAGTTTTTTTTTTTTTTTTTTTTTTTTTTTGGCACACTCAATCATATATTTTTCGTTTAATGAGCCAAACACTTTGGAAATGGATTTGAGGCAAATTGATGGTCATAAAGTTTGTGAATTGATTAAGGGTCTGTTGGATATTGAGAAAGATTATGACGAAATTAAGGAAAAGGCTAAGTTTAGAGGGAATATGAAAGGTAGGAAATAAAGTTTGAGTTATAAACATAGTCTTAATATAAAGAGTATAATAGATAGTCTAACCCCAGTATTCATAAATGAAAAATAAACTTTTAACAAACTTGTAATTTATAACTCAAAGAAAAACATGCTTATCTTACTATAATAACTGTTAGGGGTTTTAAGTTATTTCATTTCAAAAATATAAAAAATCATTTTTCTTGTTTTTGTTTTTGACCCATTGTGTATTCGATATTAAACCTTCATTTTTTTAAATACTGACATGCAGCCAACAGTTTAGGAAATAAAACGGTGACACCCGTTTTTAAATAACTTCAACCGTTTAATGCTGAGAAATTTCCAAAGTCAAATATTTTTCGCTGATCGAAAAAGTGTATTTTTTACCCAAAAAGATGGTATCAAAGAAGTTTTTTTTTGATCAAAAGTTTGTTTTATGTTTTATTATATAGTCTTAGATGATGGGGTTCCAGAATGATTTTAAACCAAAATTCAAGTTTGTGACACATTCCCTTTACGTACAGCATTGAACGAAATTTGTCTAATTTTAAAGAAAAGTTTTTGTGTTTTCGAACATATAACAAAAAAATCAAGAAGATTTTAAAACCTTCTGAAATGCATATACTGCATCACATATATTCTCTTTAGATTTCAAAAATAAAAGGTATCGCGAATTTATAAACGAATCCAGAAAATTAAATTTTATAAAAAATGGCAAATTTCTATACACCATAATTTTATTTGCAAAAAAAGATCAATTGGGTTTTCTTTTTGAAGCTGTACAAGGTAAATGTATATTTTTTTGCAGTTATAAAGCTAGTTTTATTGTTTATGTAAAACAGTTTAAAAAAATTTCAAAAAACCCAATTGACCTATTTTTTTGCAATTAAAATTTTGGTACATAGAAATTTGGCATTTTTTTTTATAAAATTTGATTTTTTGGATTCGTTTATGATTTTGCGCTACTTTCTATTTTTGAAATCTAAAGAAGATATATGTTTATAACTGTATTTTAGAAAGTTGTAAAATCGTCTTAAATTTTTTGTTATATGTTCGAAAACACAAAAATTTTCTTAAAAATTAGAAAAATATCGTTCAATGCTGTACGTAAAGGAAATGTTGCGTTGATTTCAGTTTTGATTTCAATTCATTCTAGAATCCCATTTTCTACGAATATATTATAAAACATTAACTTTTAACAAAAATCTTCTTTGTAAAAAGTACAAAATTTATACCATCTTTTTGAGAAAAAATTCACTTTTTTCGATCAGCGGAAAATATTTGACTTTGGAAATTTCTTAACATTAAATGGTTTAAGATACTTAAAAGCGGTTTTCATTGTTTTATTTTATAAACTGTTGGCTATATGTCAGCATTTTTAAAAAATTATGGGTTTTGTATCGAATGCACAATGGGTCAAAAAAAAAAGTCGAAAAGAAAAATGATTTTTTTTGAAATGAAATAACTTAGAACCCATATTATAGTAAAATAAGCATGTATTTTCTTCGTTTCTTTAAGGTCATTCCAAAATGTAAAAATCAACCATATTGGACACAATTTGAAAGAGCTACACGTTCCAAAAGCTTTTTTACTTCTGAAGTGGTCTACTTTGACGGCCAATGATTCATCCTGTGTAAACACAGCGTAACCATAAATTCAAAATTTGGAGTGCTTGTATTTTCCTTAACAATTCTCTCGTACATACTGAAGCAATCGGACTTACAGTTTGGAAGATACAGTTTTATTACCAATTTTGTTTGTTTCAAACCACTTCAATTTAATTTGATTAAAAAGTTACGCCTAAGCGACTGCAACACTTTTTGCTTATATTATGCCTAACAATTTACGTGACTTTTTTCAGAAAATTTAGAATTTTGTTCTACGATCGGTAAATTTCGGTGAATTTTTTTCACTCAATCTAAAGAAAAGACTTTCGCCTTTTACATGGTTATGGTGAGAGCATCAAGCAAAACCGAGCCAACTTAGTTTTAGTCCAAAGAAAAGCGAAAATAGTGGATTTTGTAGAGATTTTTTGATTTCCTCATATCTCCTAAACTATATACAAGATTAAGTTTTTTTTTGCTGAAGACAAAAACAAAGGTTCTGTGCCCTTATTAAATCGACATCAGGATTGAAGCAGTAAATCTATAATCGATGCATGAGCTACTGAAAAATTTCAACACTTTTCATTTTAGAACTTAAAGCACATTTCAAAACCTTTTACATAACACATAATATATCTTTTTCTTTAAAACAATTATTGATCCTTAATATCTAGACTCTTCCTTATAAAACTCATTTGATTTTTTGCAGGAGAAATGAAATAGTGCTTCATAATAAGAAGAAAACCTGGGTTAAACTGGATTTGAAAAATTCTGACCTTAAATTCAGTGTGAAAATAATTCAAGATCCCTCTACTAAAAGAAAAATTGTTTTAGATTTTATTTGAAAGATTTAGTGATTAATAATAAAGTTATTATATAACAAAACTAAGAACTGGGTTAAAGGGGCTTTTACTTAAAAACCGTTAAAAGAGTAACACCTCTTCAAGTGAATAATGAATAATTTGATGGCAACAAAGTAACAAGTTTTAACGCTTTAATACCCACAAAAATTGAAACAAAAAACATTACTACACAATATATGAAAAATGTTTAAACAGCAGAAGAGCAATGACTTTAATTAAATGATAAAAAGGCAAATTTGAAAAGTAATTCATGCAAGAAAATGCCATATAAAAAGAATACATTTTATAAACAAGTAAGAAAAGCTATAGTTGGTTAAGCCCGACTATATGATACCCTTCACTACTAAGGTAAAATATGGACCAACAATTAAACAAGTTTTCCTTAAGTGTTAGAGACGTACATACATATACTATGTGCTATTTTTTCAAAATTTTGAGATTTATATCATTTCCGGCTAAGGGCCTGATATGGGAGCTAGGGTCAATTATGGAATGATTGTTACAAAATTTTTATTATTGGTTTATATTTACAAAATATTTATCTGTGCAAAATTAAGTATTTAAATGCACTTATCTTTAGAGTTATTAACGTTTTTGTACTTTTATGTGTATATAAACGTCTTTTGAGAATGTGTCTTGTATGGGAGGTATGGTGAAATATGGGCCGATTTCTACAAAATAAGGTACACTGATTAAGGATATTATAAGCAATATTTGTGCTGAATATTATTAAAACGTAGCTAAATTTGTTGCTCTTTTCTGGGAAGGCATCACTATGGGAGGTACCCGAAATAGTAATCCGATTTCGGCCAAAAATTACAGGGATAATCCTTGGACCAAAACATGAGCCCGTGCAAAATTTCATCAAATTATCTTTAAAGTTACGACCTCTAGAATGATAACAAGCTTACATGAATAACCGGCAAGCCAGCCAACCGGATGGACATCGTTAAAACAACTCAGAAAGTGATTCCAAGTCGATTGGTATACTAAAAGGGTGGGTCTCAGGCCAATATTTCTATGCGTTACAAACATCAGCACAAACCCAATATACCCTTTCCACCTATAGTGGTGAAGGGTATAACTATAATAAAGAAATTAAAAAGAATAAAAAAATTGAGATATAGAAATAAAAGAAAAATTAAATTTTAAGGCACGAGAAAAGAGAAAGGTCTTGGCCTTACAAAAAAAAAAAAAAAACTTCAAAAAAATCTTTATGAAGTTATAATATAGATAGCAATATATCAAAAACGGCTTTTTGCGAAAAAGAACTTTTTTATTGTAGAAAATGAATCTCTGGAATTATAAAAATAATGTTTATTTTACAACTTTTTTGTTTCTAAATCCTGTTAAAAGATGGCGCTAATTTCAGGTTACATATGAAAATCGCATTTTTAATAATTAAAAGTTAAAAATTTGGTTTGACAATGTTCCGCGACTTTGTTCAGGAGTATTTGGTCTAACTTTTTTCTGAATGTACCAACATCGAAAAAGATCCAAATAATATGTATTTGATACATTTGTAAGAAACATGTCAATACCGCCGCCTTGCGGCAATCTTTTGTAGCATTTTTAAAAACACAAAAATAGATGCTTTCAAAAGCTATCAAAAGAGATATCTGCGATGAAATTCCGACAAAAAATAAGAATTCTAGGGGCAAAAGTAGTTAACAGTATACCAATTCTGATACTTTTTTGAACGATTGTTTTAAAATTTTGTGTAAAATTTAGTCACTGTTTACAATATTAGAAGTAAAAATAATGTTTTTGTAATAAGAAGGGGTATGGCTTAAATTCCATATAAAAGTGAAAGTTTTTAACTTTTCTTTAACTTCAGCATCCATATGCAAAAATCTTGTTAGCCAGATTTTTTTATCGCGAAATTGGTTAGTTTCTCAATATGTTAATTTGTTTTTTAAGTCCATTTCATTTTCCATCTCTACTTTTAAAAAATATAATCGCTGTAAATCGGTGAGGTATTAAATACATTTTTTTGGTCGGAATTGTTTTTGGTGGCAAGTTTCCATGTTACTAAATATTTAATTTTTAGATTCCTAGAACACAAAATGATCAGAAGCCACTGTTGTCTTGTTACATTTTACATATTTAAGAGATTCAATGTAGGCTGTATACACACTTTAAGATGTAGAAGAAAATCAATGGTCGCGATTTAATAGCGTATTATTTTTGCTTCACTGTAGGCCTCAGGATATATGTTCGTGAATTTGAGCAATATACCTTTAAGTACCACATTGCTATCATACATCAATGTGTCTTTCGAAGGTGAACAAGTGAAAAATGACACAAATAGGCTTGCTTGTTTTTTAAATGGCACAAAAATGGCTATATATTTTTCTCGCAAAATTTGCACACATATTAAGAACATGTTTATCTAAAATTTTGATATGGCGCTTCTCGATGCGTTTGTTAGTTAATGAGTTATAGGAAGACAAATATTAAAAATGCAGAATTTTGACCCTTTTTTCATTTTTTTTGTTAGTTTTTCTCAATTTGTCGAAGAACCAAACATTTAATCGGGAAGCGCCATATCAAATTTTTAGATATCGATAGTAGCTATCTGTACGTAAAATTTGGTCTCAAAATCTTTATCCGCTTTTGTGCCATTTTAAATGCAAATTTTATACTTTTTTCACTCCTGCATTATCTTTTATACATATCTTTTCTCTAAGTGTACTGATGTTTTTTTTATGGTGATGAAATCTTTTACACTTATCTAACTATACAAATTTAAAAAAGTATAATTTATGACCTATTAAGAAAGTTACAGCGCAAAATTTGCTTCTAGTTTAAAAGCCAAAATTATAGAAAACACCCTGTATTTCAGGAACCAAAATAGCTTGGGCCATTTTATGTAGCACCAAGGATAGCTAAATATGTGTCTGAAAAAATGTATATAAATTCATGTGATTATCTTGAAATTTAAAAACCTACTTATTTTGATATATTGCTAAATATAGAAAAAGGGTTTTTATTTGAATTTCCAGCTTAACGCTTCCCTTTCAACCAGTTCACATTTTTATTACAATTCATTAAACATTATTTAAAAGGAGTGAAGAAAAAAGCTGGAAAAAACACTAAGTAACTTGCTCTACAAATGTTTATAACAGGCTAATATGTTTTACATTTTACAAGTTTTACAACAAAGCCAAGGAAAAAGTCATTCTTCCTCAGAACCAAAGACAACGATAAGCTTTGCCAGACATTAATTTCAAAACAAACTTTTCAAAACATTATTAAAGCCAACAGAACTGCAACTTTGTTAAAAGTTAAAACTTAAAATTTTTATTCCTACTCTATATCGCCTTCATTTGTTGTCTTTATCAATACTCATTTATTATGCGTATTATTCGGAAAAACATTCATACACTTGCATGATTTTTTACTGATTAAAAAACAAAACCCAAAACAAAAAAATTAAAAAGAACCTTAACAGAATTTTACGTTTAATTCAGAGAAATTTTGGTTGAATTATATTAAAATATTTGTGCCAGAAATTTATGTATTTGATAAACAGAAAAATTGTCTAAAGATTTCAAAAACGAAACAGGAATTGGTTTTTTGAAACATGTAGGAAAACAAAAAACTTATCTGATTTGAAATAACGGCTCATTTTTTTTTCTTAAATAATGATTAACTTCTTCTTAAGTGGGAAATCTTATTAATTGATTTAAGATTTTCTTGGCAAAAGGTGATCTCGCTTTATTGATAATTAATTATGTCACTTTTTTTACAGCATTAAATAAGAAATTCTGGTTTGTAGAATTACAAAAATGTTCTTATTTTCTTCTTTTTTTTATCACATTTATATATTTAGATATATTTGTCTTAGATTATTTTCCAGAATTTGTATACTCTTTTATATAGCGTTTCAAATAAAATTTAAATTATCTCAAACACTTCCATATTTCTTCCTAATTTAGAAAGTTAACAGGTAAGAAATTTTTAGATTTAGTCAAAAACGACTTTATGATACCCTATATGACTCAGGTTATATATTGAACGATAATTAAACAAAAATATGGGTGGAGGACCTATCCTCTACTGGGAGTCAAGGATGGCAGAAGAATAATGGGTTTGAACATCGGCGTAGTAAACCATTTCTGGAAAAAACGATTGCTATGGAAAGCTTAAATTATAATCAGGAGGACCTATGCTCCACTGGGAGTCAAGGATGGCAGAAGAATAGTGGATTTGAACTTCGGGGTAGTAAACCATTTCTGGAAAAAACGATTGTTATGGAAATCTTAAATTATAATCAAAACTGCCCCTTTAATGTAAGAAGAGGATGACAGAAACTTGAATAGAAACACCAAGTAGAGGAAAATCTTTCAAAGCTTGACCTATGAAATTGGAGAACATGCGCACAAGACCGAAGCGGAATTTAAAAAAAGGCACGGCCTTAGACCTTAATAGGTCGAAAATATAGGCCTTTAAGGTAAGTAAGTTTTCTTTGTAGTGCTAAGAGAACTATGTGTGATAAATTTTATTACTATATTAAAATTTTCCCGAAATGTAGTATAAATGGTTAAGTCTACACCATTTGGGACCAAAATTATAGTATAGAAAATTTTTATATAAATAAATCGTCTGTATAAAATAATAAAAAATTTTCAAAGCAATAAATTCATATGGAAAATTTATTGTATTGAAAAATTTTCATCATCAAATTTTGAATAGGAACTTTTTCATAAAATTTTTATAAGAACATGTTCCGTATAAACTTTTTGCATCCAAAAATTTTCGACATAAATTTTTGTATATTAAAGTTTTCGACTAAAAATTTTCGATGTAATAGTTTTGTTAATAAAAAATTTTGATATAAAATTTTTGTTAATAAAAATTTTAAAAGCAAAATATTTTTATAGAAAATTTTTTAGCATAAAGATATAGTAGAACAAATTTCGGTATAAAATTTTTATAGAACAAAGTTTAAGATACAATTTTTTTTCATAAAAATCGCTTTAAAGTTTTTTGTAAGAAAAGTTTTGATATGTACATTTTTTTAAGAAAATTCTTGATATGAAACTTTTATAAAAAAATTTTGCGCAAGGAAAAAATTTTCTATAAAATTTTTGTATAGAACAAATTTTACTATAAAAGTTTTATAGAAACATTTTAGATATAATAGAACATATTATTTTTAAATTATTTTTTTGTATCCAAAAAATTTTGAAATTAAAATTTTGTATCCAAAAAATATTCGATAGAAAAATGTTGTAAGAAAAATTTTCGAAATAAAATATTTGTAAATACAATTTTTTGATATGAAATATTTCTATAGGAAAATTTTTAACATAAAATTAAAGTAGAACAAATTTCGGGGAAAAATTTTTTACAAAAATTTCTATATAAAACTTTTATGAAAAAAATTAGCTTAACATTTTTTTTTTTATAAATTTTTAATATTCTTTTTTTTAAGAAAATTTTCAACATGAAACTATTTTTTTAAGAAAACGCTTCATATAAAATTTCGGCGCAAAACAATTTTAACTTTAAAATTTTCGCACACAAACATTTTTAATTTTAAATTCTTATAGAAAAAATTTAGATATGAAATTTTTTTAATGAAAATGTAGATATAAATTTTTTGTAGAAAAATTTTCAATATAAAATGTTTGATATCAAATTTTTGTATAGAAGAATATTTGGTATAAAATTTTCTTTATCAATTTTTTTTGTTTTAACATTTTTGAAATGAAATTTTTGTAAAGAAAAATTTTCGTTATAAAGTTTTTTGTAGAAAAATTCTTTGCTCTTTAAAAAAAAATCGATATAAATTTTTATAGAAAAAAAATCATTATAAATTTTTATAGACAAAATTTCGATATGAATTTTTATAGAAAAAATGTTTATATATATTTTTATAGATTAAAAGTCGATATAAATTAATACAGAAAAAATTTCTATATAAATTTTTATAGAAAACATTTTGGTAAAAATTTCTATACAAAAAATTTCGATGTAAATTCTTGTTCAAAGATTTTGATATTAATTTTTGATAGAAGTAATTTTGGCACAAATTTTTATACAAACAATTTCAGTACAAATTTTTATAGAAAAAATTTCGATGTTAATTTTAATAGGAAAAATTTCGATACAAATTTTTATAGAAAAAAATTCGTTATGAATTTTATATAGAAAAAATTTCGTTATGAATTTTTTAAAAAAATTTCTATATAAATTTTTATATATAAAATTTCTGTATAAGTTTGTATAAAAAAAATTTCAGTATAAAATTTTCATAGAAAAAATTTCGATATCAAATTTTTATAGAAAAAAATTTTATAGAGAAAATTTCGAAATAAAATTAAAAAAAATCTATATAAAATTTTTATAGAAAAAATTTTGATATAAAATTTTTATAAAAAAAATTTCGATATAAAATTTTTTGTAGAAAAAATTTCAATATATAACTTTTATTGAAAAAATTTCGACATCAAATTTTTTAAATAAATCAGTATAAGATATTGGGCAATGTGATGGAAATCGATCGTTTTCAAATCGATCGATTTCAGATATATTTTTGAGATAATTTTCCTTATTTCCGCCAAAAAATGTAAACCAAATGTGAGGTAAGATATCAGTCAAAAGGTTTAAAGACCAAATTTTCATTTTTCTTCGGAAAATTACCGAAAATCATGTCAAAAACATATCAGAAATCGAACGATTTGAAAACGGTCGGTTTCCATCATATACCAGTATAATAGAAAATATTTCGATATTGAATTTTTTGATAACAAAATTTTTGATTCAAAATTTAAAAAAAAAAAAATTTTGTAATGTAAAATTTCTTTTAATGTAATTTTTCGTACGGAAAATTTTTCAGTCTAAAATTGTTATAGACTAATTTTTAGTCTAAAATTGGATAGACAAATTTTCAATAAAAAATCTTTTTAGAAAAATTTTCAGTCTAAAATTTGTATAGACAAATTTTCAGTCTAAAATTTTTTTAGAAAAATTTTCAATAAAAATCTTTTTAGAAAAATGTTCAGTCTAAAATTTTTATAGAAAAACTTTTAGTCTAAAATTTTTATAGAGAAATTTTCAGTCAAAAATTTTTATTAGAAAAATTTTCAGTCAAAAACTTTTATAGACAAATTTTCAGTCTAAAATTTTTTTAGAAATATTTTCAATAAAAAATCTTTTTAGAAAAATGTTCAGTCTAAAATTTTTATAGAAAAACTTTTAGTCTAAAATTTTTATAGAAAAATTTACAGTCTAAAATTTTTGTAGAAAAATTTTCAGTCTAAAATTTTTATAGAAAAATTTTCAGTCTAAAATTTTTATAGAAAAATTTTCAGTCTAAAATTTTTATAGAAAAATTTTCAGTCTAAAATTTTTATAGAAAAATTTTCAGTCTAAAATTTTTATAGAAAAAGTTTTAGTCTAAAATTTTTATAGAAAAATTTTCAGTCTAAAATTTTTATAGAAAAAGTTTCAGTCTAAAATTTTTGTAGAAAAATTTTGAGTCTAAAATTTTTATAGAAAAATTTTCAGTATAAAATTTTTATAGAAAAATTTTCAGTATAAAATTTTTATAGAAAAATTTTCAGTATAAGATATTAATAGAAAATATTTCGATATTGAATTTTTTTTAACAAAATTTTTGATTTAAAATTTTTTAAAGGAAAATTTCTTGTAATGTAAAATTTCTTTTGATGTAATTTTTCGTATGGAAAATTTTTCAGTCTAAAATTTTTATAGACTAATTTTCAGTCTAAAATTGGATAGACAAATTTTCAATAAAAAATCTTTTTAGAAAATTCTTCAGTCAAAAATTTTAATAGACAAATTTTCAGTCAAAAATTTTTATAGACAAATTTTCAATAAAAAATGTTTATAGAAAAATTTTCAGTCTTAAATTTTTATAGAATTTCAGTATTAAATTTTGGTAGAAAAAATTTTGATATTGAATTTTTTTTAATAAAATTTTTGATACGAAATTTTTTATAAGAAAATTTCTTGCAATATAAAATATTCCCATAGAAAATTTTTCTTTCTTAAATTCTTTTAAGAAAAATTTTCAGTTTAAAATTTTGAAGGAAAAATTGTCAGTTTAAAATTTTGAAGGAAAAATTGTCAGTCAAAAATTTTTATGGAAAAATTTTCAGTCAAAAATTTTTATAAAAAAATTGTCAATATAAAGTTTTAATAGAAAATATTGAATTTTCTTTTTAAATTTTCCATATAAACTTTCTGTATTTTAATTTTTAGATACAATTTTAGCTTAAACAACTTTTTAATATAAAATTTTTCTTTAGAAAATTTTGAAGACAAGACTTTGAAACTTAGGAAAATTTTTGGTACACAATTTTTTATGGAAAAATTTTTTATAAAGATTTCATTTTTCAATTCAGATCAGAGTTAAATTTTAGATTAAGTTCTTGGTCCAGTTCTTGACTCATCAGAATATCTTTACCCTATATTAATTTAAAGTTTGAAGTTAACATTTACTAGTCGAAATCCAGGTAGTGGACTCAATCTCTAGAACAAACTTAATAAACCTCCCGCTTTTGTAAAAGTATTTAACTTGATATTTTCAACATCAAAAAGTCTATAGATGTTTTAGTATCTAGGAAGCCTTAAATGACTTAAAAAGAGTTTTGCGTCAGACGTCTTTGTCTTTGATATTCTTTTGCTTTTCTGATTTCTTGATATTTTTATTTGCTTTTCTTTTAATAAATTGTTGGCAATTAGAAAACACATTAAAATCTAAATGAGTGCCAAGTGTTGTTGTTGTTGTTGCTGGAGGAATGTCTTTTAAAACAACATTTATAAATTAAATTTTATTGCTTTTATTGTATTAGGAGGAGTGTGATGTGAGAGGTAGTTGTAAAAAAATGTTACTAAATGGAAATACATTCATAGAGAAAATCTTATATATAGAAAATAAAATCTATTTTTCTGGTATACATATACATACAAAGATACAGACTATTAGATCATTAAATGTACTTCTGTTGATGTTGGCTAAATTTTGTCTAAACGCTTTAACTAAATACATCCCATATATCTTCAAAGAATCTAGAAATGATTGTCTTGTTGTGGCTGTTGGTTTTAACTAAATGTAAATTTAATTTTATTACCCACAATTTTATAACTAATGTTTTAACATTTATTTGCTGTTCCAATTTTTTTGTCTATCATCTCTCTTTTTGTTTATTTTCTTTTTAATTTTCATTTTCTTTGCTAAATTTATTTATGTGATTTGATGTCTACCTAGAATCCTGTAATATCTGTCTGTCCATCCGTCCGTCTGTCGGTCTGGCTGGTAATATAAGAAAGTAGTAGTTTGTAGTTTTACTCGTATGAAAAACTACTTTAAAGCATTAAATTAATGTGTTAAAATTTTTAATGTGTTTAACTTGACTTTGCCATCGCTCATCTGCCGTTATCTGACCCGATAAATATAATAATTAAATTTATATTTTCTTTTTAGGTTTAAGACAACGAAGCCAATTTAAGTGGATGATGGCAATGAAAGGATGGAAATTTTTACATATTTAGAATATTTGGTAAATGTAGGTTGAGGTGAAAGAAGTTAATAATCAGGTTAATATATTGCCTTTACAGAAAAATGTTTGGTTCTAATATGTTTATTATGTTAATTTTTGGTTTAAATTATTTGCATAAAAAATTTTTTTTGTATAAATTTAAATTTTTTGCATAAAAAATTTTCTGAAAAAATTTATAGTATAGAAACGTTTTCCGTATAAATTTTTTTGTTAAGAAAAATTTTGTATATACAAATTTCGGCATAAATTTGTTATATGGAAATTTTTGTATATATAAATTTGTTGTAAAGAAAATAAATAGAAAAATTTTGTATAGAAGAATTTAAGGTACCAAATATTTATATAGAATCTTTTTCGGAATAAAATTTTAATAAAGAAAAATTTTAATATCAAAATTTCAGAATCAAATTTTTATATAAGAAAATTTTGTTAAAAACGGTTTATATAGAAAATAAATGGGAAATTTTTTACCAATTTTTCAATGAAAAAAATTTTTCGGTATAAAATTTTTATATAGAAAAATTTTTGATATAAATTTTTCGGGATCAAATTTTTATATAGAAGCATTTTTTGAATAGAAAATAAATACAAAATGTTTGATATAAAATTTTATAGTTATTATATCGAAAATTTTTCTACACAAAATTTGTTTCTACAAAAAAAAAAAATTCATATAAAAAATTTTTCTATATCAAAAATTTAATAACAAAATATTTTATTGAAATTTTTTCTATAAAAATTTTATACTGAACATATTTAATACTAAAATTTTACATCATAAAATTGAAAAGTGCATTTTCTTACAAATGTTTTTTTTAACAAAAATTTTCTTATGAAATGCTATATTTAAATTTTTTTCCATAAAAATTTTATATCTAAATTTTTTTTACATAAAAATTTTATATCGAAATTTTTTCTATAAAAATTTTTATAGACATTTTTTTATAAATTTTTATTTTGAAATTTCAATATCGAAATATTTTCTGTAAAAATTTTATATCGCAATTTTTTTTATAAAAATTCTTTATCGAAATTTTTTCTAAAAAAATTTTATATCGAAGTTTTTTCTATAAACATTTTATATCAAAATTTTTTCTATAAAAATTTTATGTCGAATATTTTCAGAAAAATTTTATATCAAATTTCTTTTCTATAAAATTTTTTTTTATAAAAATCTTATTTCAAAATTTCGATATCGAAATTTTTTCTATAGAAATTGTTTCTATAAAAATTTTATATCGAAATTTTTAGTATAGAAAAGAAATATAATATGTTTGATATAAAATTTTCGGTATAAAATTTTTATATAAAAACATTTTAGATAGAAATTTGTTGTATAGAAAATGAATAAAAAAAATTGTGTAAAGAAGAATTTTTGGTACCAAATTTTCATATAGAAAATTTTTTGGAATAAAATTTTAATAAAAATTTTCGAAATCAAATGAATATTTTTGTATAAAAAATAAATGGGAAATTTCGTATAGAAATTTTTTTGTTAAACTTTTTTTGTAAAGGAAATAAATTTTGTTTGAATTTTGTTTAAAAAAATTTTGTTTAAAAAAATTTTTGGTACCAATTTTTCTATGAATAAAATTTTTTGGTATCAAATTTTTATATAGAAACATTTTTTGTATAGAAAATAAATACAACATTTTTGTACAGAAAAATTTTAATATAAATTATTCGGTATAAAATTTTAATAAAGAAATATTTTGAATAGAAATTTGTTGTATAAAAAATAAATAGAAACATTTTGTATAGAAGAAGTTTGGGTAACAAATTTTCTTATAGTAAATTTTTTTTGAATAAAATTTTGATATCAAAATTTCGGAATCAAATTTTTATATAAGAAATTTTTTATTTACAATTTTTTGTATAAGAAATAAATGGAAAATTTTGTGTAGAAACATTTTTGGTACCAATATTTGTATATAGAACATTTTTCAGTACAAAATTTTTATATAGAAAAATTTTTGACATAAATTTTTTGGGATCAAATTTTTATATAAAAAAAATTTTTGTATAGAAAAAAAAAAAACTTTTGTATGGAGAAATTTGTGATATAAAATTATATTATAAATAGAAAATTAGTAGGTAGAAAATAATTATTAAGAAAATTTATTGGTATAAAATTTTTATTTAGAAATATTTTTGGTAGAAATTTTTTGTATAGAAAAGAAATACAAGCTTTTTTGTAGAAAAAACTTTGGTACTAAATTTTCGTTTAGAAAATTTTTTGGTATATAATTTTTAGAAGAATTCTTTTGTATAGAAAATAAATCGAAAATTCTTCGGTATAAACTTTTTCGTTATAAAATTTTTGAATAGAATAATTTTCCGGCATAAGATTTTTGTATAGGAAAATTGTTGGTAAAAACTTTTCCGCATTAAACTTTTATAAAGAAAAATTTTTAATAGAAATTTTTTGTATAAAAAAATGTTTGATAAAAACTTTTTATATAGTAACATTTTCTTTTTTTTTATTGAAAATACATTTTTGTAAAAATAATTTTGGTACTAAATTTTTGTTTAGAAAATTTGTTGGTATAAAATTTTTATATAGAAAAATTTTTGGTAGAAATTTTTTGTATAGGAAATATTTAGAAAATTTGTCCTTATAAAATTTTTGTTGGACAACTTTTTGTTATAATTTTTCAGTACAAGATTTTTGTGTAGAACAATTTTTGGTAAAAAATTTTTGTATGAAAAGTTTTGTTTTAATAAAAATTTTCGTTATTAAAATTTTGTATTGACAAATGTATGGTAATTACATCATATTTTTTGTATCGAAAAATTTTTTGCATATAATTTTCGTTAGAAGTTTAAATTTTTTTCTACACAAAAAAATTCGAATGTAAAATTCTTTAGAGAAAAAATTTTGAATTTAAAATTTTTTAGAGAAATATATTAATAATGTTATATTTCTCTAAAAAATTTGTTATAGAAAATTTTTCTATATTTCTTATAAAAAAAAAAACATTTCAATATAATATTTTGATGTAAGTGTTTTAGAAAAAAAATTCGGTTTAATTTTTTTTGAGGTAAAAATTTGTTATAATAGAAAAATTTTCGTTTTTTTTTTAATTTTAGAATTTAAATAACAAATTTTTAACAGAGAAGTTCCAATTTTAGTTTTTTATAGAAAAAGTTTCTAAATTCTTTATGAACAAATTTCGAATAAAAAATATTTTATTGAAAAAATATCTATATACATTTTTTTGTAGAAAAAAATTTCTATATTTTTTATATAAAACATTTCAGTATAATTTTTTGATGTAAATTTTTTATAAAAAAAGTTTCGATGTAAAATTTTTCATAGAAAATTTCTTTTTTTCTTTGTAAAAAATTTTATATCGAAAATTTTTAAAACTTTTTTTAACAGAAAAATTTCTATGTTAGTTTTTTCTATAGAAAAAATTTCAATGCAAAATTTTAAAAAATTTGTTTTTCTAATTAATAATTTTTTGTAGAATAAATTCTGATGTAAATTTTTTGATAGAAAAAATTCGATGTAAATTTTTTAAAAGAAAAAATTCTATGTAAAATTTTTTGATAGAAAAAATCGATGTTAAATTTTTTATAGAAAAAGTTTTAAATTTTGATGTTCATTTGAATGAAATCATTGTAAAATTTAGATGTTAATTTTTTTAATTGGATATAAATTTTTTATAAAAAAAATTGGATGTACATTTTTATACAAAAATCTTTGATCTTTATTTTCTTATAAAAAACATTTCAACATTTCAACAAAATCGATTTTAATTTTTTACAATGTAAATGATTTTAAAGAATATTATGATTGAAATTTTTTATAAAAAAATTTCGATGTAAAACTTTTTAGAAAAGATAAATAAATAAAAAATCTGTAATGAAAAATTTTTGTATTGAAAATTTTATAAACATTTTTTTAATAAAAAAATTTCAATGTTAGTTTTTTTCTGTTTTTTTTTCATAAAAACATTTTGCTATAAAAAATATTTTTTAAATGTGTTTTTATTTTCTATACAAAAAAGTTCTTAAAATATTTTTGTTTTGGAAAAAAAAATTCTATTATAAATATAAAAAAATTCGATGTAAAATTTTTTAGAAAAGAAAGTTTTTTTTTTTATCAAAGATTTTTTCTCGTTTTTTTTTTTGATAAAAAATCTGTAATGAAAAATTTTTGTATCGAAAATTTTATTAATATTTGTTTAACAAAAAAATTTCAATGTTAGTTTTTTTCTATTTTTTTGTCATAAAAACATTTTGCTATAAAAAATATTTTTTAAATGTGTTTTTATTTTCTATATAAAAAAGGTCCTAAAACATTTTTGTTTTGGAAAAAAAATTTCTATTAATTTCCGTAGAAAAAAAAATTTATTAAAATTTTTCTATAGAAAATTTTGATTTAAACCTTTTTTAAGGAAATTTTTTTTTTTATCAAATTTCGACGTAAAATTTTGAAATAAAATTCTCTTGATAGAAAAGTTTGATGTTTACTTTTTTTCTAGAAAAATTAAATAGAAAAAATGTGATCAAAAAGTGGTTAATAGAAAATATTTGACTGTAAAGTTTTCTTATTAAAATTCTTTTCATATAAATATTTTTCAATAGAATGTTTTAAGTTGAACAAATTAAAAAAACGATTGTTTATATAAAATTTTGTAGGATTATTAGTTTAAGGAACTAAGTGATCTTGTATAAAAGTAAATGAGTCTTAAGTATCATCCTTAACAAAATTTTAGTAACTTTGAACTATTTATAATATATGTCAATTCTTTTAAACTGAACTAACAAAAGATTACCCCATTCATTTTTCACTTTTCCCCCAGTTAATTGTTCCAACAATATTAAAACCACATTAAAGAACCACTTACTTGTACTGTTGAGGATAAACGTTGCTGCGGCTCTTTGACCACACCACCGTATTGTTGCTGCTGCTGTTGTTGCAACTGCTGCAGCTGTAGTTGCTGTTGATATTGCAGATATTGACGACGTTGACGCTGTAAATTGTATGGAATTGACTGATACTTATTTATGCCACGTACATCATTATTATCAATGCTATCGTTCGTAAAAACATCAGGATCATCATCAAGATCATGATCATTATTGTGATCGTCATACATCATTGGAAATTCTTTGGCACAATCTCTTGCGGTTACAATTAAATTGTATGAACTTTTTGTTTCACGATCGAGTGTTCGTTGCGTACGTATCGTACCGTTGGAAAATATTTCAAAATCATTATTATCATCACCCGATGTAATCGTATACTCAATACGACCGTTATCACCTTGAATTATATGTGAAAATAATAGAAAAATATATAAGAAGAATATAAATAAAAATAATAAAAAAATTTAATAAAATAAGAATGAAACAAAAAATGGGTTAAACTTAAAGCCAAGCTAAAATATATTGGATTTTGTGGTTTTTTTCTTAAATATCTAAGACTATGACTATGAGTTTATTTGGCAGAAGCCAACAAGATAATTACATTGAAAATTATGACGCCTTAACAGCTAATATATATTTTCATATTTATACTTTATGATCTCTAGGAAAGCTCCCACTCACTCAATAGATGTATAATAACTTTTCATCTTCAACATGTTAACCTTTTTAACTTTCTTCTTTGTGATTTTTTTTTCATTCCTCTTTCTATATAAAAGGATTTTTATTTTTTTCCCCTAACATAAGCTTTTGTTAGAAAAGCTACTGTAGCCAGTTTTCTTGCTATTATTATTATTGTTGTTGTCTATTGTTTGTGATTATGATAAATTGTTAAGTGAATCAAACATCAATTGAATTTAAAGAGAATTCTATTTAGGTAAAGGTACTATAAGTTATGCCGGTTTAACCTATATATGGCACCATAAAGGTTTTCTAGGGAAAACACTTGAGCTAAAATATGCTGTTAATAGTTGGAAATAAAAAAAAAAAACTAAAAAGAAAACACAACATCAGATAATTGTAGAAAAATGTTTTGAAATGAAGAAGAAATATTGCAAAGTCTTGTAATGAAATAGCCAGAACATAATTACTAAAAGCTATTAGGACCATTTGTAGTAAGTGATAAAATGCAATAGCTTTGTATTAGCAGAAATAAACGCACACTCCATTTGATGGGAATTTTCAGGCGGATACGTTTTTCTTTTTCAAAACTAGTTTTAAAGCTTTATGTTGGACTTGAAAACTTTAATTTAAAGAAAACCTTAAAGAAAAATTTTATATAGAAAAATTTTTAAAGGGGAAATTTAATATAGAAAAATTTTATAGAAAATCTTTTGGTACAAAATTTGTATACAGAAAAATTTTGTATATAAAATTTTCGGTATAAAATTTCTGGTAGAAACTTTTTGTATAGAGATTAAAAAGAAAAAATTTGTGGCAAATTGTGTATAGAAAAATTTGTGTCAAATTTTATATATAAAAATTTGTGGCAAATTTTAGATAGAAGCATTTTTGGTACCAAATTTTTATATAAAAAACCTTTCAATAGAAAATTTGTATATAGAAAAAATTTGTACTCAAAAAGAATGACTATTCGCATTTAATCCCAAATCTGTTACATTTATTTATTAATGACCAATTTATTAATAAAAAGCCAAAAATTATTTGCGGAGAAACCAAAATTCCTTAACGCGTTTCGATTGTTGATTAGGCCATCTTCGCAGGACGATTATCGCCAATTCAGACAGATCGAAAACCTCGCATTATTACTTATTTTACAAACAAAACCTTTCAGAATTATATTCATAAACCATAAGTAAAAGCGTAGATCATCGACTAAACAAAACACAAACAATTTTCAGTTTTCATCTTGGAATGATTTGGGATCAAATGCGAATTGTCATTCTTTTGGAATAATATTTACATCCCGACAATTTTATTATTTTTTGAGAAAAAATTTGTATACAAAAGTTTTGTTAGAAATTTTTTGTATAGAGATTAAAAAGAAAAAATTTTATGTGGAAAAAATATTAATACAAAAATTTTGAATAGAAAATTTTTATATAGAAAAAATTTTTATATAAAATTTTCAGAATAAAATTTTTGTTTGAAATTTTTTGTTACCAAATTTTTGTATACAAATTCTTTCATTAGAAAATTTTTATATAGAAAAATTTTCGGCATAAAATTTTTGGTAGAAATTTTTTGTATAGAGATTGAAAAGAAAAAATTTCTATAGAAAAATTCTGGTACCAAATTTTTGTATAGAAAATCTTTCGATAAAAAATTTTTATATGGAACAATTTTTTATATTAAATGTTTGGTAGAAATTATTATATAGAGATTAAAAAGAAAAATTTTTTATAGGAAATTTTTTTGTAAAAAATTGTTGTATAGAAAATCTTTTGGTAGCAAATTTGTTTTATAGAAAATTTTGTACATATAATTTTTGGCACAAATTTTTTGTATTGAGATTAAAAAGAAAAATTTTGTATAGAAACATTTTTGAAGGGGAAATTTTATATAGAAAAATTTTCTGTTTAAAATTTTTGTATAGAAAATCTTTTGGTAGAAAGTTTTTATATAGAAAAAATTTTTATATAAAATTTTTGATTGAAATTTTTTGTATATAGATTAAAAAGAATAATTTTATATAGAAAAGTTTTTGGTACCAAATTTTTGTATAGAAAATCTTCCGATTGAAAATTTTTATATAGAAAAATTTTTAATATAAAATTTTTGTTAGAAATTTTTTGTATAGAGGTTAAAAAGAAAAATTTTTGTTAGTTTTTGGTACCAAATTTTTGTACAGAAAATCTTTCGATAGAAAATTTTTAAACAGAAAAATTTTTTATATAAAATTTTTGGTACAAATTTTTGTTTAGAGATTAAAAAGAAAAATTTTATATAAAAAATTTTTTAAAGGGGAAATTTTATATAGAAAATTTTTTGGTGCCAAATTTTTGTATAGAAAATTTTTCGGTAGAAAATTTTTATACAGAAAAATTTTTGATATAAAATTTTTGATATACAATTTTTGATATAAAAATTTCTGTATAAAATTTTAAGTAGAATTTTTTGTAATTAGATTTAAAAGAAAAATTTTATATAGAACAATTTTTTGCACAAAACTATTGTATAGAAAATCTTTTGGTAGAAAATATTTATATAGAAAAATTTTGTATATAAAATTTTTGGTAGAAATTTTTTGTGTAAAGATTAAAAAGAAAAATTTTTAAAAGGGAAATTTTATATAGAAAAATTTTTTGGTACCAAATTTTTATATAGAAAATCTTTCGATAAAAAACTTTTATATAAAAAAAATATTGTAAATAAAATTTTTGGTAGAAAATTTTTGTATAGAGATTAGAAAGAAAAATTATTAAAGGAGAAATTTTATAAAGAAAAATTGTTTGTACCAAATTTTTGTATAGAAAATCTTTTGGGAGAAAATTTTATATAGAAAAATTTTTTATACAAAATTTTCGGTAAAAAATTTTTGTATAGAGACTAAAACGAAAAATTTTATATAGAAAAATATTTGAAGGGGAAATTTTATAAAGAAAAATTTTTTGTACAAAATTTTTATATAGAAAAACTTTCATTACAAAAAATTTTCGGTATAAAATTTTTGGTAGAAATTTTTTGTAAAGAGATTAAAACGAAAAATTTTATATAGAGAAATTTTGTTACCAAGTTTTTGTAAAGAAAATCTTTCGATAAAAAATTTTTACATAGAACAATTTTTTATAAAAAATTTTTATATAGAAAAATTGTTGATATAAAATTTTTGGTAGAAATTTTTTGTATAGAGATTAAAAAGAAAAATTTGACACAGAAAAATTTTTTTACAAAATTTTTGTAAAGAAAATCTTTTGGTATAAAATTTTTGGTAGAAATTTTTTGTATAGAATATAAAAATAAAAATTTTATATAGAAAAAATGTGAAGGGGAAATTTTATATAGAAACATTTTTTGTAGAAAAATTTTGTATAGAAAACCTTTTGATAGAAAATTTTTATATTTTTTTTTGAAACGCGCCGAGGAAAGGTTTCCCCACCAACAGTTTTTAATTTTATCAAAAAACTATTTGTTACAATAATAAATAATTATAATAAATTGGGATCTTAGTGCAATACACTACAGTTAAACTTTTTAATTAAATGTTTGACGTTCCAAAATTTTTGAAAACCCGTTTTTTGAAAAAAGTTTATATTAAAAATTTTTCGGCGAAAACAATTTTAAATGGAAAATTTTTCCACAGCAAAAAAAATTATATCGAAAATGTTGCTGCAGAAAAAATTTTATGTCGGACAATTTTTTATTTAAAAAAAATTTTTTGTTCCCAAATTTTGATTCTGTAAACTTCAATACCTAAGAATTATTGAAAACTTATATCGATTTTTAATCTCTGATTTATTATATATGTTAAAAAAACTGTTAAAACTTTGAAGGTAGGTTAGTTTTCGATATTATCCTAATAATCTTCAATTTTCTGAGAAAAATCTGCATGTCGGCACTTTACTATTTTTCAGGTCAAAAATCGCCAAAATACTGATAAATCGGAAAATCTAGCAGGTCTGTTTGTGGGACATTATTCGTTTTTTTTAAATGTAATACCAATGCTTAATGTTGCTTATAAGCAACATCTCTTAATGGTAAAACAGAAAGTGATAGATATATGAAATTGATATCAGTTAATATTTTGGGGTCATATAATGACTAAATATAATCAAAATACTTTACTATTGAAAGGGTATATAAACATGTTTACATTCCTATAATTTTATCAAAAACCGAACCCTCATATTTTCAATTTCTCCCCATTCCTGTCATTTAAGCCACTTTTACCAAATCTCATTTATATGTTTGGCCTAAACTTTCATAATCCAAATTCATTTCTTTACTCTTAAAAGAAACAAGCAAATAATCTTTCAAAGAAAATAAATATGCTAAGTTTCTAACTAATTCATAGTTAGTCCTATACTTGGGTTAATTTTCTCTATGCGGTTTAGAGCAAGCCAGCATTTCCACTAAAAAAAAACTAGAAATAAATCTAGATTTTCTTAAACAATTCTACTCTCTATATTTGTATATGAAAATTTCAATGAAATTATTTTCATTGATGTTAGGAAAAAGGTGTCAGCCATAAATCGTGTCTAGTAGTTTTATATTCTACTACAACAACAACAACTTTGTCTAGTTGTTAAAACTACTTTTTGGCTTTAAAATTCAATTTTTCATCACCATTTCAGTTCAAAAAATTTTCTCTAGAAATATTAAAGGTTTTTCTTTCAATTTTGACTAGTGATAATTTGGTGTAACAGGGTGCCTTAGTAATGTTTTTGTTTCTTTTTGTTTTTGAAGCCAAATTATAAAACAATGTTCAACATTTACAGGAGGGTATTAGGCAGCAGTTGAAAAAAAAATTGCTACTCTTAGTCGGTCATTCGGTTAAGTATGCGGTAAATGTTTTTTGGTTTTGAGATTTTATTGTGGTTTTCTTTTTGTTTTCGAATGTTCTTGTGGTTGTTGTTGTTGCTTAAGAAAAACATTATAGATTACAGTTATTCATATTATATTTTTATAGCATAAAGCACACCTTTAAATGGATTTTGTGCTAGATATTTTACTAACTTTAACAGTGTTTTTTTTTTGGTTTATAATTTGCTTGATTTTTGCTATCATTAGACCTAGTCTTTAAGATGGCCAGCAGAATTAGAACATTATAGGAAAATGTATGACATAATATGGTTAAAGGTATTTTAATTGAAGAAATTTATTGCAAGAGTTTACATGAGTTATTTGAAAAATTTTAGCAAAAATTTAGAATAATTGGAGACAGTGTTTTAAAGTGAAGGGGATTTGCTTGTTAGTTTTTTGTAAAGCATAATTTTTTACACTTTGTAAAATATTTATCATTAGGAACTTATACTATACTATAATTTTTAGACTACAAACGAGGCATACACGCTTAGTGCAATGCACAATTTAATATCTGTTAAAAACTCGTGTAAATAGGTAATTTATACCCTTCACCACCATAGGTGGAAAGGGTATTATAAGTTTGTGCTGATGTATGTAACGCATAGAAATATTTGTCTTAGACCCATCTTTTAGTATACCAATAAGCTTAGAATCACTTTATGAGTCGTTTTAGCGATGTCCGTCCGTCCGTCTGGCTGGCTGGCTGGACCCCCATGTAAACCTTGTAATCAAACTACAGGTCGCAATTCTAAAGATAATTTGATGAAATTTGGCACAGATCATTTTTTTGATAATGGGACCATGGTTATTGAAATTCGTCAAAATCGGTTCATTATTTATGGTACCTCCCATAGGTCCCAATTCCCGGAATTGGCATATTGGCCACAAAAATCAATATTTTTTCATGAAATTTATAAGAAATACTTGTATAAACCTAAAACACTGTACCAAATTTCGTTGAAATCGGTCCACATTTGACCATAGCTCCCATACAAACTCTTTTCTCAAAACGCACTAAATGGGACAAAATTCACTAAAACGCTCGTAAATCCGAAGATAATGAGAATTTTAAGTTTAGTTTTTGCATACATAATTTTTATAATAACTGTAATCAATTTGCCAAATTTCGAGATAATCGGTCTACATTTGACCCTAGCTCTCATATAAGTCCAAATGACGGAAACAGCTTAAATGTATATGAATGTATATGTTTTGAGAATATGTTTGTATGATGGCAAAATTTAGCTAATATTTGTCTTTATACAGGAAAAAGAACACCTTTAACGTTAGTGGTGAAGGGTATCGTATTGTCGGGCATGATCGACTATAGCACTTTCTTACTTGTTTTCTCTATGTTAATAAAGTTTTCTAGGTGTTATCGTTATATTGACTTGTTTGAGTATTAAAAATATTTTTTTTTTGCTTTTTAATTTTATTTAAAAAACTAACAATAAATGTGATTTAAATTTAGCAAGAAAGAAAGAAAGACAAAGGGAGCAAAACTGAAAAACTCAGAATAAAAACGTTTCCCAGACGTTTGCTGAGTGAATTGAACTTATTTAGACAAAGTTGCCGTTTATTGTACTTCTAACTAAAACTGGTATTTTTCCATGTGTTGTTCTAATGTTTTAAAATGAAAAAGATTTTTTTTATTGTTTTAAGTATTTTTGGTCAAAAATTTTCTCCAAAAAATGTTTTTATTGAAAAATTTTTTTTTCGAAAATTTTCTTTAAAAAAAAATTTTATTGAATATTTTTATTTAGACGAATATTTCATCGAAAATATGTTTAAAGAAAATTTTCTTATCAAAAATTTATTAAATAATTTTCTTGTAAAAAATTTTCTATACAAAAATTTTTCTATAGAAAAATATTTTTGGCGAAAATTTTCTATAAAAAAATATTTTTATAGAAAAATATTTTTTCATCAGAAGTTTTTCTTTAAAAAAACATTTTTAGCGAACATTTTTCTTTAGAGAATTTTTTTATTTAAAATTTGTTTATAGAAAATTTTTTATCAAAAATTTTTCTATTTAAAATTTTTCTACAAAAAAAAAATTTTCATAAATTTTATTTTTTCAATAAAGAAATTTTTTTTTTTCTCAAAAATTTTTCCATAGAAAATTTTTTATCAGAAATTTTTCCACAGAAAATTTTTTATCAGAAATTTTTCCACAGAAAATTTTATTTTCAAAAATTTTTCTATAGAAAATTTCTTATCAAAAATTTTTTTAGAAATTTTTTTTATCAAAAATTTTTTTAGAAATTTTTTTTATCAAAAATTTTTTTAGAAATTTTTTTTATCAAAAATTTTTTTAGAAATTTTTTTTATCAAAAATTCTTCTATAGAAATTTTTTTATCAACAATTTTCTATAGACATTTATTTATCAAAAATTTTTCTATATAAAATTTTTTATTGAAAATTTTTCTACTGAACATTTTTTTTTTGTATTTTTCAATAGAAAAACATTTCTATAGAAAATTAAAAAAAAATTTTTTTTTGAAAATTCTTGATCTTAGGCAGAGTTGCCGCTAGACATTTTTTCTTTAGAAAATTATTTTATCAAAATTTTTTCAACAGAAAATTTTTTATCAAAAATTTTTCTATAGAAAATTTTTTAGCAAAAATTTTTCCATACAAAATTTATTTTTCAAAAATTTTTCTATAAAAATTTGTTTATCAAAAATTTTTCTACAGATAATTTTTTTTATCAAAAATTTTTCTATTGAAAATTTTTGTATCAAAAATTTTTCTAAAACTTATTCTTACGCTTATTCAGAAAACTTGGATGTAGAGTTATTGAACTTAGTACTACCGAAATTTGTTTTAAGTTTGGTTAAAAAATTAGGCTCAGTAGCGGAGGGCTAACAATATCAATAAATCCGATATTATCATTTAAGTGTTGTTTTTATCATGTCATCAATATAAATTTATATACTCAATTCAAAATGATGTAAAATCTTGACTGTTGTCATGTAAATAATTGAATATAATATGTAAATAATGTTCTTCACATCATAACTAAATTACAAACTAAACATACATAAACATTCAAAAGGCACTATTTTAATGTTTTACCTCAAACAAATTCATTTTTGATGTTATGTTAAACGTTTTTAAAACAAAAACCTCATTTTCACTTTTTTCTTCCCAAACTGACCCTAAAACCTCAATTTGATCAAAAACTATACATAAAACTTTTACTAATTCATGGGAATTATGATCTTTTCAATACCTCAAAAAAATTTTTTTTTTGGTATTTAAAGCAAAATTTCTTTTAAATGAAAACAAAAAAATTCTTAGAAATTTCTACGGTTAAAAATGATCATAAGCTAAAAATAATAAAAACAAATTTCGGATATTTAGCAAAAATGATAGCTCATAAATAAGAAATGAGTGAGAAAAAAAAGTTAATATATTTTAAAGACAAAAACAGACAGACAGACATACAAGTACATGTGTATTAAAAATGTAAAAATACAATAAACAATATTTACCTGAATCAATATCTGTGGCCATCACCGTCACAACAGGTGTTCCAATTGATACATTCTCATAAATCTCCATTGAATAACTTATAGGATCAAAAACTGGTGGATTATCATTTAAATCCAAAACATTACAATAAACCGTCAAAGTGGTGGAGAGACTAGGTTGGCCATTATCTTGGGCCTGTACTACCAAAATATAATGTTGTATCTAGAAAAAGATATAAAAGAAAAAAGAAATAAACAATGAAATGCAACAATGTATGTTTGATTTTTTCTGGGTTGTTCAAGAAAAGATTTATTAAAAATTTCTGATTCTGTTTTTTTTTTGTTAATTTCATTTACCTCTTCATAATCCAAACGGGCTGTCAATGTCAAAACGCCTGTTTGGGGATTTAAACTGAAAACATCATTGGCCCAATCAGAGATTACGGTATATGTTACCACAGCATTGTTGCCCAAGTCAGGATCTGTGGCCTGTATAATGCCCACTTGATAGCCACGTGGGGCGTTTTCGGGTATATCAAATGAATAAACGGGCACATCAAATTGTGGTGGATTGTCATTGGTGTCGGTCACCTGTCGCAAAGAAGACAAAAATACAAAATTAAATTTATGAAAAAAAACACTAAATAAATCTGTAACATTTTTTTTTTAAGAAGAAAGAAATCATGTTCAACAAGTAAGAGTGTTATATTCGGTTGTGCCGAATTTTATATACCCACCATCAAGTTGTGTTAAATTTAGAAACATATCTCATATATCTACGAGGGTTCAGCTAATACAAAATATGGACCAAATTCGAAAAAATTTGTTACGCTTTTTGGTAAAATATTTGCACAAAATTCTGTTACAGTAGCTTTATAATTCAACATCTGAAAGTATCTAAGTAGTTTTCCTAAAATTTACTTTGCACAAAATTTAGTCTCATAACCGGATAAAATTTTGAATAAATAAGATGTGAAATACTTATCGTTAAGCTTAATATTTAGTTTGGATAAACATGTTGATAGTAATACGATAGATCCATATATTTTGTTAGGATTTCCTCATGCATCTACCGTATATAATGTCTGGACATTGATTGATAGGTGTCTAATTTTCTTTATGCTATCTTAATATGCTGAATCTATCTTCAAATCTCTTCGATTGTAGATATAAACCGATTGTAACAAAATGAAATAATAATAATTATTTTATAGAAAATTTTGAATAAAAAATTTTTTGTTAGAAAATTTTTATTAAAAAATTTTTCTGTAGAAACTTTTTCAATATAAAATTTTTCTATAGAACATTTTCACTATAAATTTCTCTATAGAAAATTTTCAATATAAAAATTATCTATAGAAAATTTTCAATATTAAATTTTTCTATACAAAATTTTTAATATAAAATTTTTCTATAAAAAATTTTCTATAAAAAATTTTCAATATTTAATTTTTCTAGACAAAATTTTTAATATAAAATAAATTTAGCTATAGAAAATTCTCAATATTAAATTTTTCTGAAAAAAATTTTTCATTAGAAAATTTTCAATCAAAAATTTTTCTATAGTAAATTTTGAATCTAAAGTTTTGTTATAGAAAATTTTCAATCTAAAATTTTTCTATACAAAATTTTCATTCTAAAATTTTTAATATAAATTTATTCTACAAAAAATTTTCTATCTAAAATTTTTTTAATAAAAAATTTTCAATCTAAAATTTTTCTATAGAAAATTTTCAATCTAAAATTTTTCTATAGAAAAATTTTAATCTAAAATTTTTCTATAAAAAATTTTCAATATTAAAGTTTTCTAGAAAAAATTTTCAGTAAAAAAATTTTTAATCTAAAATTTTCAATTTAAAATTTTTCTATAGAAAATTTTCAATCTAAAATTTTTCTATAGAAAATTTTCAATCTATAGAAAACTTTCAATTTAAAATTTTTCTATAGAAAATTTTTAATCTAACATTTTTCTATAAAAAATTTTCAATATTAAAGTTTTCTAGAAAAAATTTTCAATATTAAAGTTTTCTAGAAAAAATTTTCAGTAAAAAAATTTTTAATCTAAAATTTTCAATTTAAAATTTTTCTATAGAAAATTTTCAATCTAAAATTTTTCTACAGAAAACTTTCAGTCTAAAATTTTTCTATAAAAAATTTTCAATATTAAAGTTTTCTAGAAAATATTTTCAATATAAAAGAAAATAGAATAGAAAATTTTCAATAAAACAAAAAATTGTTAGAAAATTTGTATCTACAAATTTTTCTGTAGAAACTTTTTCAATATAAAATTTTTCTATAGAACATTTTCACTATAAATTTCTCTATAGAAAAATTTCAATATAAAAAATAGAAAATTTTCAATATTAAATTTTTCTATACAAAATTTTTAATGTAAAATTTTTCTATAAACAATTTTTTATAAAAATTTTTCAATATTTAATTTTTCTAGACAAAATTTTCAATATAAATTTTTTTTACTCAAAATTTTTAATATAAAATTTGGCTATAGAAAATTCTCAATATTACATTTTTCTCAAAAAATTTTTCATTAGAAAATTTTCAATCAAAAATTTTTCTATAGAAAATTTTCAATCTAAAATTTTGTTATAGAAAATTTTCATTCTAAAATTTTTCTATACAAAATTTTCATTTTAAAATTTTTAATATAAATTTATTCTATAATAAATTTTCGATTTAAAATTTTTCTATAGAAAATTTTCAATCTAAAATTTTTCTGTAGAAAATCTTCAATCTAAAATTTTTCTATAGAAAATTTTCAATCTTAAATTTTTCTTGACAAAATTTTAAATCTAAAATTTTTCTATAAAAAATTTTCAATATTAAAATTTTCTAGAAAAAATTTTTAGTATAAAAGATAATAGAATAGAAAATTTTCAATAAAAAAATTTTCTATAGAAATTTATTAACAGAAAATTTTTAATCAAACATTTTCTATAGAAAACTTTCAATATATTTTTTTTTTATAGAAAATTTTTCTATATAAGATTTTTTTTATAAAATGTTTCTTTGGTAAATTTTCAATATAAAATTTTTCTATTTAAAATATTCAATATAAAATTTTTCTATTTAAAATTTTCAATATAAAATTTTGGTAATTATATAAAGCTTATTCTTTCAGAATTTAGTGGCCATAGCTGTCATAGTTTCTAATCTAATAACTTTTAACTGGTCTTTTTTTTTTTGGTTTCGGGGAGTGGTTTTTATATAGTCAAATATAGACCGATTAGTATAAAATTTGATATACTGACCAATTGTAACTTCTCTATTCTAAATTTACTCGTCATAGCTATTACAATTGTATTCAATTTATCAGAATTAATGTGATTCTCGAGACGGGGTTATATGGGAGCTCTAACAAAATGTGAGCCGATTTCGCCTATTTTCAATACATAATATTCCCAAGATATAGAAAATACTTTTGCAAAATTTTGTCCCTCTTTATTTTTTAGTTAAGGCGCTATCGCTCTTTTATCTGACGGACAGACGGACATAAACCCCTTTTTTTGTATTTTTGTGTTTCCACAAGTTCTTTATATGGGAGCTATGATCAAATGGTGACCGATTGTAACAAAATTTTTCACACTGGCTGGTATTCATATAAGACTTTCTTATGCTAGATTTAGTGGCCATAGCCATTACAGTTTATCAGTTATTGGCATTCAAGTGTTTTTATGGTGGAGTTTTGGCTGTTTCCGTAAGTGTTTTGTATGGGAGCTATGGTCAAATGTAAACCGATTTCGATGAAATTTCATATGCTACCTAGTGACTATAAAAAACTTTAATATACCAAATTTTGTCATCATAACTGCTAAATTTGTCATTTATTAGCAAATAAACAATGAGCCTAGACGAGGTTATACGGGAGCTATGGTCAAATGTTAACCAATTTTGCCCAATTTCAATACAAAGTTTTCGCAGAAATGAAAAATATTTTTGCCAAGTTTCAGTGACAGACAGACAGACATCGTCTTAGAATTTTAAAAGGATTCAGAATATATATCCCTTTTGGTTTTTGAATCAATATTAAGGAAATTACAAACGGAATGACAATCTCAATATACCCCCCATTTTTTTGATAATGATTATGAAAAACATGAAACCAAAATTGGTAAAAAATTGAATTAAAAAATTATTAAAATTAAATGTAGTTTAATAAAGATTTGTTTTAATATGACTACGTTTGGGAATCCTGCAAATGTGGCGTTTTGATAATTTTTTTCCCCATCTTTTTATTGTGCGGTTTTTGTGGTTGCTAAAAAATATTATATTCCTTCCAACACTTTTATTCTTATTTAATTTTCTTTTCATTTTTTTCAAAATTCGCAAAATAAGACATACACACACACACCAACAAACACTTTTGAATTGGAAGGTATACATAGAATAAAGAAGTATAGGTGGAAACAGCTGTCATTTCGTATTCATGTCACGCATGCGTCTGCCAGACATTGTTGAGACTTGTCTGGAGTGGAGTGTTGTCTTACAGTTGAGTTATAAAATAAAATCAAAAAAAAAAGTAACAGCAACATTAACTTCAACATCAGCAGCAGCAATAGCAGTAACAACAAATAAGTTTATAAACATCATTTTTTTTTGGTTCGTCTACAATATAACAATAAACTCTGCCACAAATGAAAAAAAACACCATCAAAATCCTCTTAAATAAAGGAAAAGTGTTAACAAAACATAAACATTTTTAAGCAAATCTTTTTGGCTTAAAGAAGTCTTACTTAACAAATAGCAAGTTTAATTTTTATTTTCTTATTATGATAATTTTTAGTATTTTTTGAATATTTTTTTTTAACTTTTGCTGCATGTCAAGTAGTTACTTTTAAAGGTTTGGTTTTAATAAATTTTAACAATTCCTCTTGTACAAAACCACATTTACATCCTCTTAAAGGGGTGAGTCATCTAAGTTACTTGTGGCATAAGAAAAGCTTATTAAACATTTAGATAAGTTTTTATCTTTTTTTGAAGTTGAAAACAATTGTTAGCTATAATTATGCCTACTCGTAAAAAGGGAAAGGTGTTAATTTTGTCATAAATTATTTATTTCAAAAAGATTTTGAATTTCAAAGAAAAAGGCGCTTTTCCATTTAGTCAAAGCTAGTAGAGAGTGGCATATTGAGATATATTTATTTTAAGAATTTTAAAATTTCAGTTTTCAGTACAAAAAATATTTGAATTTTGTATAAAATTAACCCCATAATTTAGAAACGAAAAATATCTTTAAAGTAAAATTTTCATTCAAAATTCCTAAAAAAAAGCCATGAATAATTTTATTAGTAGTTTACAAATATGGGAATTATTAAAAAAAAAAATAAATTGTTTACATAAAAATAGCTTTTAAGTAAATAATTACCTTCTTATTCATAAACAAAAAATAAATTTATAGCCAACTTATAAATCAAGTTTTTAATATAAAATATCTACAATATGCCTTGGACAATTTTAAATTTAGTTTTTAAATGAGCCCCTTCATTTTGTGAAAAATTTAATTTCAGTAAAAATTATATCAAAAATGACAAAAATATAGTAGATAGATATAAAATTTTTTTTTATAAAAAGTAAATTTTTCATAAAAAAATTTCTGTACAAAAATTTCTATAAAATATAGAAATTCTAATAGAGCATTTTTTTCTAAAAATTTTTCGTATAAAAGTTTTTCATATAAATATTTTTTAAAGAACATTTTCATATAACAATTTCTATGGAAAATTTTTCATATAAAAATTTTTATAGAAAGTTTTTCATATAAAAAATTCTACAGAAAACTTTTCTATGAAAATTTTTCATCTAAAAAGTTCTATAGATGATTTTTGATGTAAAAATTTCTATAGAAAATTTGTATGAAAATTTCTATAGAAAATTTTTATGAAAATTTCTATAGAAAATTTCTATAGAAAATTTTTCATATGAAAATTTCTATAGAAAATTTTTCATATGAAAATTTCTATAGAAAATTTTTCATATGAAAATTTCTATAGAAAATTTTTCATATGAAAATTTCTATAGAAAATTGTTTATATGAAAATTTCTATAGAAAATTTTTCTTATGAAAATTTCTATAGAAATTGCTCATATTAAAATTTTTGTAAAAAAATGTTCATATAAAAATTTCTGTTTTTTCTATAAAAATTTCTATATAAAAATTTTTCATATAAAAATTTCAATAGAAAAATTTTCACATACCAATTTTGAAAATTTTTTATATAAAGATTTCTATAGAAAAATTTTTATAGAAAAACTTCTAAAGAAAGTTTTTTATATAAAAATTTCTATCGAAAATTTTTTATATAAAAATTTCTATAGCAAATTTTTTATATGAAAATAATGTAAAAATTTCTATAGAAAATTTTTCATATGAAAATTTCTATAGAAAAGTTTTCATATGAAAATTTCTATAGAAAAGTTTTCATATGAAAATTTCTATAGAAAATTTTTCATATGAAATTTTCTATAGCAAATTTTTCATATGAAAATTTCTATAGAAAATTTTTCATATGAAAATTTCTATAGAAAATTTTTCATATGAAAATTTCTATAGAAAATTTTTCATATGAAAATTTCTATAGAAAATTTTACATATGAAAATTTCTATAGAAAATTTTTTATATGAAAATTTCTATAGAAAATTTTTCATATGAAAATTTCTATAGAATATTTTTCATATGAAAAATTTTCCATAAAAATTTTTCATATGAAAATTTCTATAGAAAATTGTTTATATGAAAATTTCTATAGAAAATTTTTCATATGAAAATTTCTATAGAAAATTTTTCATATGAAAATTTCTATAGAAAATTTTTCATATGAAAATTTGTATAAAAAATTTTTCATATGAAAATTTCTATAGAAAATTTTTCATATGAAAATTTCTATAGAAAATTTTTCATATGAAAATTTCTATAGAAAATTTTTCATATGAAAATTTCTATAGAAAATTTTTCATATGAAAATTTCTATAGAAAATTTTTCAATGAAAATTTCTATAGAAAATTTTCTATAGAAATTTTCATATGAAAAATTTTCTATAGAAATTTTCATATGAAAATTTCTATAGAAAATTTTTCATATGAAAATTTCTATAGAAAATTTTTCATATGAAAATTTCTATAGAAAATTTTTCATATGAAAATTTCTATAGAAAATTTTTCATATGAAAATTTCTATAGAATATTTTTCATACAAAAATTTGTATGGAAAATTTTTCATATAAAAATTTCTTTGGCAAATTTTTAATATAAAAATTTTTAAGCTAGATGATAACGAATCTGTCAGTTCCCCTCACTCAATGGTATTAAAATTAGTAAACATTACTTAAGCTTTTAACAGCCTAACCTTTGTACCATTAAAAGTCAATGTTTGATAACATTTGAGGTACCATCGACCAAAATCTTGGTCCCAGGACCCTAGTATGAGCAGCAATAACCTCTTTCAGATTTGATTTTAGAATCTAAAAAATATATTTATATGAAAAATTTTCTATAGAAATTTTCATACGAAAAATTTTCTATAGAAATTTTCATATGAAAAATTTTCTACAGAAATTTTTATATGAAAAATTTTCTATAGAAATTTTCATATGAAAAATTTTCTATAGAAATTTTCATATGAAAAATTTTCTATAGAAATTTTCATATGAAAAATTTTGTATAGAAATTTTCATATGAAAAATTTTCTATAGAAATTTTAATATGAAAAATTTTCTATAGAAATTTTCATATGAAAAATTTTTTATAGAAATTTTCATATGAAAAATTTTCTATAGAAATTTTTATATGAAAAATTTTCTATAGAAATTTTTATATGAAAAATTTTCTATAGAAATTTTTATATGAAAAATTTTCTATAAAAATTTTCATATGAAAAAGTTTCTATAGAAATTTTCATATGAAAAAGTTTCTATAGAAATTTTCATATGAAAAATTTTCTATAGAAATTTTCATATGAAAAATTTTCTATATAAATTTTCATATGAAAAATTTTCTTTAAAAATTTTCATATGAAAAATTTTCTATAGAAATTTTCATATGAAAAATTTTCTATAGAAATTTTCAAATGAAAAATTTTCTATAGAAATTTTCACATGAAAAATTTTCTATAGAAATTTTCATATGAAAAATTTTCTATAGAAATTTTCATATGAAAAATTTTCTATAGAAATTTTCATATGAAAAATTTTCTATAGAAATTTTCATATGAAAAATTTTCATATGAAAAATTTTCTATAGAAATTTTTATATGAAAAATTTTCTATAGAAATTTTCATATGAAAAATTTTCTATAAAAATTTTCATATGAAAAATTTTCTATAGAAATTTTCATATAAAAAATTTTCTATAGAAATTTTCATATGAAAAATTTTCTATAAAAAATTTCATATGAAAAAGTTTGTATAGAAATTTTCATATGAAAAATTTTTATATGAAAAATTTTCTACAGAAATTTTCATATGAAAAATTTTCTACAGAAATTTTCATATGAAAAATTTTCTATAAAAATTTTCATATGAAAAATTTTCTTTAGAAATTTTCATACGAAGAATTATCTATAGAAATTTTTGCATCAAAAATTGTCTATAGAAATTTTTATATGAAAGATTTGTTTATTTCTTGTTTTTTTTTCGTAGAAAAAAATTTCTTTTGCATTTTTCTAAGGTTCAAAATTTCCATTTTTTATAAGAAGTTTTTAAAATTTCTTATATTTATAGAAAGTTTTCAAAAATTTCATGCATAAAAAAAGCTTCTCTAATAGACCTTTCCAAATATTCCAAAAGGAAAACTATCCTAAAACTTATAAGATGGTACCCTAAAATTTTACAAAATTCATTTTAAGGTGGTGGAGTAATAAAAGATTCTCATTTGTACTCGTATAGGGATAAAGCTGCTAAAATGCCCATAAGTAATTGTGAAAACCCACTGGCTTCATGTTATGATGGCGATGGATTTTTATAGCAATCTTTGATCAAAATTCCTTTTAGTCTAGTCTTACCAGCTATTTATATGTTACAATTACATATTTTATTTTAATTAAACTTAACATTAAAATTTCATAATTCATACAAATTTAGTGAAAAATATTCAAACAATTTAAAAACAAACCAAAATCGAAATTTATTTATAAATTTTTGTAGCCAACTCTAATGGACGATACTAAAGACAATTGTAAATAATTTTGAACAGAAACTGGTAGCTTTAAGTCTGTGAAAACTGTTTAGGGCTTTTGGTAAATTATAAGTCTATGAAAGTTCCATAAAAAAAACTAAAAAACTAAACTAATGAAAATTTATGCACTAGTGTCTATAAAAGGTCAACAAAAGACTTTTAAACATTTTTTTGTAATAAAAATATTAAAGAGATTTTTACAATGTATTCATGTTGAAAACAATTTGTATCTACAATGTTGCAAAAATTATACAAGGAATTTAAGCTTAGACCTTTTTGTTTGTTCACCACAAATATAAAAGTATGAAATAGTGTTTGAGAAATGTGTGAAAAGCAACAGCGATGTTTAAACATATTTATTTTTATAAAATGGACTAGTTTTCCACTGAACAGCAGTAATTTTGTATTTCTTTAAGGCTGTGAAATCATGGCTTGGAAACTGTCATTGTCCAGAGTACATTTTTTTCTTAACATTTTTTTTTTTATTTATTTGTTTTTATATGATCTCTTCCTGCAAAACTTCAGGCTTTCTACAATATATTTGTGTTATAGTAAATATAAGGTATGTATGTATATATGATGGTCTTTTCTTTAAGTAATTTGATAGCTTGCAACGTGTTAAATAAAAACGCCTCAATGATTACTTCAATGCGCTTCCCTTTTTTCTTAAACTTTATTTCTTTATAATGATTTTTGTTTTAAACACACACACACACACACATACACATGCTAACACACACCTTCCCATAAGCATAAACACTTTAGAGCTAACAAAAGCTTTAAGGAAAAAAAGTTTCTGCTGCATCCAACCATAACATTTTATGCGCCCCCTACTAGCCATGAAGATTTTTGTACGTAAAACGAATATACAAAAAAAAAAAAAAAAAAAAAAAAAACAAAACTCTCAACATTATGGACACATTTTTTAAATATAACTAGTATACAAAAAGCCGGTATTTAATATAAAAATCAACTCTCGCTTAGTCGAATGATCAGACGTTTCTTGGTCAAATCGAGATGGCTGTTGGCTAAAAAAAAATATGAAAAAAAAACACAAAAAACTTTAAGATTCCAGTAAAGTTGAGATGCTTTTATTGTGATAAAATCGGAATATGGATTACAAAAATGAACAAACACATTTACTTATTTATTTGTACGTATCTTAGCTGTATTTTAAGGTGTATAAAATGTTTATAAAAGCATCAACCTACAAATAACACTTTAGCAACAAAAGCAAGAAATTGAAAAAAAAAACTTTTGAAGCTGATAGGGTATATTTGCAGATTATGGTGCCGAAAAAATAAATTTTAAAATTTTGAAAAAATACTTAGCTAAAATTTAAATTAAAAAATAAGTAAGAAAGCTATAGTCGGTCAAGCCCAAGTATTTAATACCCTTCATCTCTAGGGTCAAGTATGGATATCTAGGATTATTTTTTTTCTATCACGGCAACAATTTCACGAGCTTTAAGTTTATTTATGCCATTTCTGACAATGGATCTGGGAGCTATGGCTGGGTACTGTTGCTTAGTTGGTTAGTACATTGATTATTGAGCAAAACATATAATTTTCAGCCTGGGTTCGAGCCCCGGCCATGGCAATATACATTTCTGTAGTTAATAATTTCTATTAAAATTATTAATTACTACAGTATCCTCCATAGAGAGTAAGCCTACAGAAATAACACCGCGTCGATTTAAAAAAAA